>JAHWFP010072918.1:11045-25110 GCA_023313725.1 Lithobius niger | reverse complement strand
TCCAGATTGCCCATCCGAATGCGTCTGACCACTTTCACCCGAAATGACTTGCGGAAAAGTGAAACCACCTGAAGTCACACCAGTCTCTTGCCGATTCGCAGGCGGACTCACAACCGTCACATCCGAATGAACAGCAACATTAGCTGGTGACCTAAGACTAGGAACGGACACAGAGGGAGGTGCACTTTGTCGTCCCTGAGTGGACTGTGCCAAGTTACCCCTAGCTAAAGTTACGGAAGCTGGTTGAGAACCTGCACCCAACAACGAAGTGGCTGGAGTGGAACAATTACCCCGTCCCAAAACCTGAGTGGATAGCGGCCCACTCGACATAACATGAGCAACATGCTGGGAAACAGGCATAGGTACACTGTGGGTCGAAACATGGGACACATCGAAGTTCGAATGAACACTATGAAGAGAGGGCTTCGACACGGATCCATGAGGAAACTTGTGCCACGGAGGCAACTCACGGAGAATCGTCCAGATCTGCGCAACAGAAGTGGGATTCTTAGCTGCAACTAAGTCTCTAACTGTGACGGTCAGACTACCAAAGATGATCGGCACAAGAGTAGCATCACCGAGAGGTTGCTCAAGTTTACGGGATTTCGCAAGCAGAGCAGTCAAAAACTCTAAAGGGGACTGATCGGGACGCTGGCGCATGTTACCAATCTCAGAAAGCAGCGTACCGTCAGGCTTTTTCAAGAGAAAGTCAGTTTTGAAGGCCGCTTTCACCTCAGCCCACGTGGTGAGAGGAGGGGTGCTCGTTTCCCACCAATCCCTGTGCTTACCAGTCAACACAGAACGTAAAATGACGTCCAAAGAGAAATCAGGGATACGCTTCTCAGTAATGTAGAGGTCCATAGTGTCCAACCATTCTCGCAAATTGGAGTCGCTCAGCTTTGGGAGAGTTAAGTGAAAAGCCGAAAAAGCTTGAACAAAAGCATTGGTAGCTATCGTGACACTTGAACGTTGGGGGTGGGGGGGGGGGGACCTGGGTGTCACAGTGGCAGGTGTGATCGGGGTAGACGGGGGAGCGGTAACCTGGACCGAGGGCACAGAAGCAGATGGGGATTGGTTGACTGCAGACTGCACGGGGGCGTCAGTCGACAGGGGCGGGGAAAGCCTCGGGTGGGACTCACTCTGACTAATGGAGAGTTTGCTCGGAACAGACGTGACAGACGAAAAGGGGTTAATGACACCAGTGGCAGCAACATGGGGGGCTGATAAGTTGACAGTCGGGGCAGTAACAACAATAGCGCTGCTGTCTTGCAGTTGGGGGGCAGGGGGATAGGACCTATCGGGAGGAGTGTGAGACTTTACATGCGCATCACCAACTTCAACAGACTTTTCAGGACACATTTTTTCAAAAGCAGCAAGAATCGAACGCAACGTGCTCTCAATGCGATCATTACCTAACCTAATGTCAGAGAGAACTGACGCTACATCATTACACATGGAGTCAAGCCTACCATGGATGCCACTCACTTGACCCTGAACACCAGAAATGTCACACTTAACACTTGAAATGTCATTCTTAATACTACAAATGTCTACAGCAGTGGCACTCAACCTCGAATCCAATGACGAGCACTGATCGTGTAGCTTCCCTGTAGCTGCATGCAGGGAGAAACGAAACTTCTACTCCGCATCGGCAACAGTATTGTCTAATCGTTCACTGGTAATCTGCAAAGGATTATCAAATCTCTTCTCCTGAACTGCGAGCTTCGAATCTAAGGCGCTTTCGTAAAAAGAAAGTTTTTCCTTAAAAACATCTAAGCCCCGGTCGAGAGCTCTGCCTACTCTTGCCTGAATAGACGCTAAAGATTCATCCAGTCGCCTAGCAAACCTACATTCAGTTGCAGCCAAGCGATGCTCAATGTCAGCAAACCGTGCATGCATGGAAACTGTTTCACTCCGAACCTGCCCATCCATAACACTAACTGGCAGATCAGGCAAATCGTCCAGCTCACCATGAGAAACAATACTTACCAGACAACTCCCGTCACTAACCACACTTTCATTACCACTTACTGCACCATCCATAGCGGTGGGATCATCATCGTCCTCATCAATTTGAAGGTGTTGGCCAGGCTGGAGGGATGAAGCGTCCGAGGCTCCCCCAGACTTTTGGGCGACATGCAAACGTAAGGCATCGGGATTCGGGGATACAAATACCAAACCCGGCGAGTTAACGGAAAGGCGTGAGGCTGGAGACGCAGCTGCTTTTAGTCCATCATCAGTCAAGGAGAACGAATCTTCCATTATGAATACAACATTAAATGCTTACTAAAATGCAAAGGAGAGTAATTAAAATCAAGCATCGACCTCATTGCTAAATGCTACCAAAATGCAGCAAAGCACAAAAGTTGCAGAGAATTGGGCACAGTTCACACACTTCCGCAAAATTAATGTTGGTAAACATCACACGACAACGACACCATAAAACTTGTGGAAACTTAATCGCATACTTTCACTTGTGTGCGGACAGTAGATCACACGACTTAATGTACGGAAAATCCGAAAGTTCGACATGAAAATCAAAATTACGGTCGCGATCGCCACTTCACGTGTACATCATGGGCGCCACCTTCTTGTTTCCCGTTGCGAGCGGAAATCACGCGCCGCCATGACAGTTTGCGTGTAGCCGACGAGACGCCACGAGAAAGACGCTCAGTCTTCGTGCCAGACGATGACTGACAAATCATGTGACACCGAGTTCATTCATCAGCGTGAAACAAACGGTTGGCGGTTCTGCACAATAAAAAAAATTCAACTTGCCTAGGCATATACGTACGTAAAATGCATCGACAGTCAAATGGGATAAGCCCACGTAATTCCACCGCCGAATGTACACAGTTCAAAAATTCTTTACGGACAGTTCGTTAGGTAATGCACTTTCCCTCACAAGACTTGCACAGCAATACTCACAGTCCAGACATTAGGCTTTACCTTAACGTCCTAAGGCCACAGAGGTTAAAAAAAACCGGGATCGGACCTATTCTTAGGGCGCCACTTGTGATGGGAAGCCTTTGGGTAACGACAATTGCTCCCTTCACTGCCAGGATAAACTCAGTCGGGGCCAAATTACATTCGAACAACTCTTTACTTCACACTCGCACGTCCGCACGCTTCGGTGGTCGCGACACGAGAGACGCGGGAAACTGACAAAGAACTCAGTCGTAACTAACGTCAAGACTTCCTGTCGGCAGGTGAGACCTGATGGCGGGAAGGAGAAACTGATTAAACAACGCTAGTGCCAACAGAGAACCATCACATGTCTTGGTAGCCTTATTGCGTGGTGTTCCCAGTGGCGTAACGTACATGTAGGCTAGGTGAGCAATGCTTACGGGCCCCTGCAACTCGGGGGCCCGCCAGACGCCGAAATATGGACATGGACAACATCACTGAGATTTTTGCATTGAAAAAAACATGCCGAAAGTATCGCCGTAAGAGCCTCAAGTAGTGAACTAACTACGGTATACAATTTCATGTTCAAAGTACAATATGTTATAAGCAAGTCCGAGTTCCCATTTAACAAGTGTAATAAAATAGCTACTAAGTAAAGCTTACAATAATTCGACAGTTAAGTAGGCTACAAAATACCACACAGATATTTTTTTTTTATTAATTTTTCAAACATTATTGTCTGTTTGCATTACTAAGTAATTGTTTTGGACTGAAAAGTTGTTGGTTGTTCTGGTAACGTAAACCAAAAAACTACAGTATGTGTGTAATTTGGATCAAGACAGTCGAAAAGGTCAAAGCTTGGCGGGGGGGGGCGGGGGGGGGGAGCAAAAACTGGGGAAGGGCCCGACCATAAATTTTGCCTATGGGCCCAGAGACACTTTGTTACGCCACTGGGTGTTCCCCCAGCAGAGTAGCAACTAAAACACAGCTTAATTCAAGACACAGGAATGAACGTGTTTATTAGGCATCCAGGCCTTATATAATAAATTGTCATGTGACACAGTGATCATGTGTCACATCTATGGTGAGCATAGCAGTACATCTATTGAGAGTGGCTTTACTTTGGCTCCATGCACACACAAGTCGATGTTACCATGAAAATAAAAAAAACATAAGATTAAAAGCAAGGAATCTGTTTTCCTTACGAATAACAAGTTACGAGCACATGTTTGTCTCACGACAACAATTAAAATTTGGCGGTTGTTACTTCGACCCCCTGTCGGCGTAGCATTACCCACGCGAACTGCTATTTCGACCGGCTATTCTGTCAATCTCTACAGAGGGGCGGAGTCTTGGACGCGACAGCCAATCAGAGAGCACGCAATGGCTGGGTCGCGTTCGCTATTTCGACCGGGTGTTTTCAAAATATACTAGCCTCGTGTACAGGGGGTAGAAAGAGCAAAAATGCAGGGAATTGTTAGGTCGACCGGTAGTTTGGAAAGAAAGAAGAACATGCGGGAGGGGGGGGGGGGGTCAATCTAGTGGCTGCTATATGCAGACGCTATTTCGACCGGGGGTTTTCAAATATACTACTGTGTACAGGGGGTCGAAATAGCAGAAATACAGGGTATTGTTAAGTCGACCTGTAGTTTGGAGAGAAAGTATAAATACGAGGGGGGGGGGGGTCAATATAGTGGCTGCTATATGCAGGTGACATTCGGTGATATTTCAACCGGGGGTTTTCAAATACTACTGTGTACAGGGGGGTCGAAATAACAACAATAGAAGCTATTGTTAGATCGATCTGGGGTGTGGAGGACTGGAAAGTAAGGGAGGGAGGGGGGAAAGGGGTCACTTCTATATGCAAGCACTATTTCAACTGGGGGTTTTCAAATATTACTATGGTGTGCAGGGGGTCGAAATAGCAAAAATGCAAGGTAGTTTTAAATCAACCTAGGGTGTGGAAAACTGAAGAAAAAAGGGAGGACATGGGGAGTGGGTCACTGTTATAAGCAGGTGCTATTTAGGCTCGGGGGAGGGGGTTCAAGAGTTACTCCTGTGTACAAGGTATTGTTTGATCGACCTGGTGTTTGGGAAGTGGGAAGATAAGAAAATAAGGGGAGGGGGGGGGGGGGTCAGTCTAGTGACTGCTACATGCAGGTGCTATTTCGGCCAGCAGTTTTCAAATATTACTATTGTGTACACGGGGTCGAAATAGAAAAAAATACAACTGCAGAAAATAAAGGAATAGATCAGTCTAGTGGATGCCATATGCATGTACTATTTTAACCTGGGGTTTTTATGTACAGTACAAGGGGCAAAACAGCAACAACAACAAAAGAAAACCTGACCTAACCTACAGCAGCAGTAGTATGGCTAACTCTAGTGTGTAGTACTACGTTACAGCCTAACGTCCATCGGGTCCATCGGGTACTACATTCCTATGGTCCATCGGGTACTACATTTGAATCCTGGGGGGGGGGGGGGGGCGGAGCGTGCATCTAGGGGTTTACCAGCCTACAGTAGCCCTCAGGCCCCTTGACTGATAAGCCGTAGATGCGCGTTGCCCGACTGGGATAGTTGAGCCTATATCCCGCTTGGTTAGTAGATAGTGGGCAAAGAGTTGTGGTTACCCTGTGTTTGCGCGCATGCACGGGTATAAGTGATAGAATAGAGATGTTTTTACGAATGAAGTTTTTAATAAAATCTAGAAGAGAGGTGTATACATACATATTACAGATATGAGTAGACAACGGTTTTTATTAAAGGCATTAAAAAAACCTCGTAAAAGCAGTAGGAGAAGCGAGCCAGATTTGGGAGGTCTTCGAGCATCCTGGAGAAAGAGCTGTAAAAGGTAAGGAAAAAAACTGTAAAAAATACTAGAATATAAAACATCAAAAAGTCAGAAGTGTATGTATTGGTGGTTACCTTAAGTATAGTGTAGTATGGAACCTTTTTTTTCTGCCTGTAAAGAGGAAAAAAAAAGTGTGAGAAAGCGAAACAAGGTGTCATACATGATACCACCTGATGGAAGCATCCTTCATCTAGCCGTCGGTAGTTGTGTGTAGGAAGTGTAGGGTAGGGTAGGATAGGTTAGGGTAGGGTGGTGTAGGGGAAGATCCTCGACTGAAACAAACATAATATTAGACGTGTGAGAAATACAGAATGTGCAAATAGTATAGGCTATAACGGAGCGACGCCAGGCGGAATAGTGCCTTCAATTCGAAAGTCGGAACGTAGTGCAGACGGAGAATTTAAGGACGTGGATGGAGACTGGGGGAAGCGGAGTGATAACAGCCAGGAAAATAAAAACTAAAAGTTCTCTGAAGGGAGAACTGACGGCTTAAGGGAATCCCCGGGAGCGTCCGGCGGCAGGGGATAAGCCACAATACACGTGAAAATAAGAAACGAGACATATAAAGTAACGATATCAAAAGGCCATATTGCGCGTCTACGGTCTAGCTACCGTGTGGAAGGGGGGGGCATCATTGGAGCGCGTCGTAAGACCTAAAATAGGACAAAATGTAATACGGTTCGTTCCAATGTCGCACTCTTCCAGACGACACCCGGGCGATACCACCAGGAGGTCCATAATCCGCTTCGACATGTAAGGGATATGTCATCCGTTGACGTGTCTTGTTCGTCACCCAAATTTGGAATGCCCAAACGCTAGCCGTTCGAGGTGTCGGACGGTTTTTCGTCGGTTCTAACTGCATGACAAAGATGCCGCGTAGTCGAAAACAATATTATGTTCGTCGCCTAGGTTTCGAGTAGAAAACTAGGTGTTTGATTATCGTAGTCATTAATAAAGGATATGGCCAAAAAAAGAACAGTATGGACAATGAATGAAACAAAATAAATAAAGACGGACACAAAGTTACTAAAATCCAAACCCCCACACAGATGCGTGAAGTAACATTTATTCTATAAAATACAGACTCTACTAACAAAAAACAGAAAAGGCCGAGTTTAAGACTCCTATTCTACAACATGGAAAAAACTAATACACTGTAGGTTGAACAAAATATGTAATTGAGTTTAGGACTCCTAACAAAAAAAGTTCGAGTTTAAGACTCCTATTCTACAACATGAAGAGAAAAAAACCAACATCACGAGAAACAGCAGGCTGTTAAGACCCTAATAATCACACATTATAAAAAAAGTGTAAGACATGTACATTTCATTTAAGAGGGTGTTAAGACCCTTAGCAATCGTAAAAAGGTTTAAGACCTGTACATTTTCATTTTAAGAGGGTTTAAGACCCCTTGGAAAAAAAACCCAACAGTAACGCAATTTTCTTTCTCTCTCTGTCTCTCTCCCCACAGTCAATAATTATAATAGTGGCTTACAGCACTGAATGCACTCTTTATTCTCGAAAGGCGTAGGTGTAATAATTTTGAATTGTTTTTTTACGAAGCGAACGACGCGGCGGTCGTTAAAGTCCTTCGTCATGGGATGAAAATGTTATTGGATACGTGTCATTGGGAGACCATTGGCTCTATGGTACAGAAAATAAAGGCAATACTGGCCGCATACCGTACTACATGGTCCTTGATAGGTGTGTAGATTATAATGTTTGAAGGTAGAATTTCTACCGAGGAAACGTAGGATGTGTATGTTGTTAGGTTTCAGACCGTAGCTGTCAAAGTAGTCAACCGACGCCTTGATGTGGTCGAAATAGATGGCGACCCAGTGACTCCCTGGTTTGGAAGAGGGGTCCAAATTTACGATGTAGGCCGAATGGGTGGCTGCTCTAGGTAGTTGATCGGAAGCGTAGACATTTCCGAATAAAGGCCCGAGCTTCTTGTGACTACTAGCTGCGGTGCGCAATTGATCGGTTTGCATTGTTTCAGTGTTCGTAGAGAATGTTTCTAGATTGATCGATTTCAAGCACGGATTGATGCACCGTGTAAAGTACTAAATTGATAGTTTCCGGCAGGACTTCTTTGAAACTAATGTCGATACGGAGAGATCCTTGACGAATAAGGTTATAGTGACACTCTCCTTGGCTTTTATCGGCAGTCAAGTCAAAGGCGTACAACGCGTTGCCTTTGGGGTAATCGGCATATGGGATGGGTGGAGGCGAGCCCGAAACCAGTTTGTTGGTATCTTGAAAAAGTGAGTAATAATTCCGGACGTATAAAGAATTTGTGTAGTCCGGTTTGTAAGGAATAGAGGAAATAGTTTTTCCATCGGCTTGCAAAGCGAGATAATTAATGTTGTAGTGGGCAAAGTTGTAAGGGTTTTTGGTATAGCTGCCGTTGTAGGCGCTATTCGAAACCAGGCCGAGAAGACAAAACGAAGTCATGTTTCCTAGGATGGCATTGTCGAGGTTCCCTTGTAAACTGCCTTGAGGTATAGTAAAAGTCTTAATTTCCACACGTCAGATGGGGTACTTTGCGGAACTGTCTTTTAAAGCCTGGCTGAACCCGACCAACACTGCCGGCGACGGTGTGACGCGGCGGACGAACAAGGCTGCCTTAGTGATGTTTACGCGGTAGCTCGGGTTGGTCTCGCTGTTCATTAAACAGAATGCGTCTTTACCACAAATTAATTTGAGACGTAAATCTACATTGTTTAACAAAAGTCTATCTTGTTGAAACAGGTCGCAGTGAGGGCGACCGTACAGGTCTATAATTCTGCTAGCTTTTCAACGTTTGGTACGTTCTTTAAGACCAACGTTGTTTCCTCCAGGATTTCCAATATCGAAATTACCGGCAGTATCGGCTTGCCACAGTTGACTGGAGAGGTGACCGGCTTTAGCATCGGAGCCGTGGGTCAGTAAAGTCTCTAAATAAGAGCGAATGCATAACCATTGTCGCTATTAGACACTTGTTTTCCATTTAATGTACAATCGCATTGTGAAAAAAGGGAATGCAGAAGTAGATTTACAGGGCCGACTTTTTCGGTGTCCGTTAAAGCCGTCGATACGCCTTTGACTATTTTACATTGTACGTGTAAAAAAGACTGACTAATAATCCAAGAGACAGTCTGCAGCTCCGGGAACCAAGAATTCGATAGGAGCGCCATCACTTAATGTAGCTAAAGGATGATACTCGACTAAAGTGTCGTCATTTACGGTCACTTGTACCGGAGGTGTCGTAAAGAGCTCGAGTTCTTCCTTAGTACATGGGACGGAATCTCTGTCTGGTTTCAGCGACATGATGACGAGGAATGAAAGGTGATGTAGTATGGTATGGGCCTATATACTTTTTATTTTAATCGAAAAAGTCCGCCTTTCTTCTAGGCTTGCTTCTTCTTTTTTTGGAAGGTTGTAGGCGCCGTAGTTTTTTCTTCCCACTTCCGGACTGGCAACATTTCTTCTTCCTTTTGCGACCCGTTCCCACTTGACCACCCGTAGCAGCTGCTACGGCGTCGCTTTTAGCGGCCCGCCATCTCGTCCGAGCAGCTTCTTTAATAGATTGCCCAGACTCGACATCATCCAGCATCCTTCCTCCGGATCTTAGAGCGTATCGCCCTATCCCCATTAAACCTCTTTTAAGAAAAGGGACAGATGACCGAAAGATACCACTCAAGAAATCCCCGAACCCCGCCCCTCTTTGTATTCGTTCCCCCGAAAAATAAGGGGCCCCTCCCCTCTGGCCGGGGCAGTAGTGTTGCACGCATACGCGAGGATCTAATCCGTGGTAAGGGGTTCGCATAATTTTTTTTTTCCTAATTACGACGTCTAAAGTGTAGTGTCAGGCTAACTTCTCCCGAGTTAAATGGAATGGCCACTCCCATGTCCGACATTATATAGACCCGAATGGTTTCGAAATTAAGACGCGCGAGTGGTTTGTAGTAAGGTTTAGTAAATATTACATTCGTCATATCCCCTTCTCCGATTCTAACCACTCGCAACAAGGGAGCCAGAACGTCCCCAACTAGAGTCTCCGCCACTATGTCGCTGTAAATATAAAGTGAATCGAACCCTCCGACCAAGTTAAGTTTTATTTGCGACGCAACTGATTTATGAAAAAAATGGTCGGCTCTAAATGCTATTCTACTCGACAAAACCTTGTTAACACTCACGCTTAGTACTTCCAGAGGAGTAACCTCTTTATCCGGCGATAAAATAATGGAATGGAACCGTATGGACATTACATCTTCGACTTCCTCGTATTCGAACTTGGGATATTTAACGGCGCGTACTCTTTCTCTCATGACCCGGTTCAATACATTCGCGAGTTCGTGCCCCGTTTTGTAGTAACCGGGAGTTAAAGAAACGTTGATGGTAGATACAAAAGTCACTTGGACACCCACCAACTCCCATCGTTGAATTGTTGGAGAATACTTTCAGCCGTAGCCCTAGTATGGTCTTTTACATCGTTGTAATAACTCTCTTTCAGCAACTTATCCGATCTGTCCCAACCTAAAAACCTAGCGAGACTGTAGGACAAACATAGCCTAGCATCTGGAGGTAGTCTATGTTCAATTTCAACGCGCCTACCTACTTGATCGTAACTGAAAGTGATGGAAGGCATTCCCAATTCATTTCCGATAGTTCTATTTAAAAAAGTTAAAACTTTATCTATTTGGTAGGTGAAAAACACAAAATCCTTATTGAAAACTAAATCCAGCTCGGGTTCCACAGTCAACGTGGTTTCCCCACCCACCGCTTTATGTTGATTAAGAATCTCGAATTTAACGGTTCTGGTATATCGAATTCTTGGTAATTGTACCTAGGAAATTTAACGTAAGTACGGGTTCCACATTTTAGAGTTAGACCACTACCGGGTGGCACGTTAGCCCAATTTCTCGAGTATTGAAATTCGGCCAGTCCGACCTCCCAACCACTAGCGGAAAGGTTTATTCTTTGAGCTAATTTCGTAGTGTAATCGTTAAGTGAATTTGTAGGAAAAAGATCTAAACTAGCATTCGCGGGTAAAGTCATATAGAAACTATCGCTTTCCATTTTTTTTACAATTTTTTCAAATCTTTAGCCGGGATCCAACGGTTGTGACTTTTACCGTACCCTTCGAAAGACACTGGATATTTTTTATTGCGTCCGACACCTTTACTTCTCAACACTTTGTCTACGCGATGGTAGTCCTCGCCGTCCTTTTTAAGCACTTTAGCTACTTCGAATAAATAAAAACGGCCTTTAATTTCCTCCCCGTTATAGTCTTTAAGTCTGACAGTAACTTGGCCCGAATCGCCACGTGGTATTAAAACGTGAGTTACGAAAAATATTTCCCGCGACCACAAACCTCTGTAAGCTTTATCAAATTTCCCTTTAGATATAGAGATGCGTACTTTATCGCCTACTTTTAAAGGAACCTCCTGTCTTTTTTTAGTCAAAGCCCGTCCTAGCTGCTTTAAATCGTCACCGATTGCGTATGGTTTGCTAAAGTGACGTCATTGGGTGACACGCCAGTGACGGAATGCCGTGTCTTATTGTAAGAATCGACAATTTTTTGAATGACCGGCACGTATTCGTAAGTGCCTTTAGATAAAAAGAAACGATGCAATCTAGATTTAAGTTCCCTTTGAAATTGTTCAATCTTACTATTTTTTATATCTTCATTTTCGGTAGTAAAAAAATTAATGTCTTCTTCCTTAAAATAATCTTGGACCTCTTTCCCTCTAAATTCCATCCCTTTGTCGCTGCTGGCGTTCATTACTTTATGGTCCACGCATTTAAATATTTTCTTAAACGCTTCGACCATTTCTTGCCCTGTTTTAGTACGCAACACTTCCACCCAAGCTTTACGGCTCAGTCCGTCCAAACAAGTTAAAATGAACCTATACGGTTTATTTTACGGTCTTAAAGATACCATGTCCGATAAGTCACATTCTAAAAAACTACCCAACCCACCCACTATGATTTTATTCCTTTTAAATTTATACCTCGTCGGTTTGGTTATAGTGTACGCATCCTGACGTAAAAGCCAGTCTTTAATGTCGGCTAAACTATAAGATTTACCGTCTTTTCTAGCCTGTGAATGTAACTTGGTCGCTGACGCGTAGCTGCTGGCTTCCCCCAAACTGCTGTGATACAACTTAGTTAAATAAGCGTCCATTTTACTCGAAAAAGTCCCAGTCTGGGTCAGCTTGTTTCCTATGTCGTTGCTTAGCAACGCGAGGTAGACTAGTTCTTTCTCTTTCCACTATATCTTGTTTCCTTCTCTTTTCCTCTTCTTTTTTTTTTTGGCAGTGTGACCGCGAGCGACAGGGTTGGGTGGCCTGGGGATGCTGGGGGTAGGAGGGAATGCTTTTTAGTGGGACTGACTGCTGCTGGCGTGGCTGCCGACAATCTAAATTGATCTATAAACTGATCTCTCTGCTGCTCGAGTTGGCCTATAAACTTCGCCTTAAAATCCAGGGGAAGATGTTCAGTTTTTAAAAGAGCGTCTATTCGGGCCTGAATTTCGGTTAATTTAGTATATAGACCTCCTTCGGGTAGGTAGAGAAATCCGTGGGGTTGACTGCTGGCCGTCGTCGGTGCGGAAGCTAGTGTTGTTGTTGTTGTTGGGCTATAATTTTTATAAACGTCTTCGGGGACTAAATACATTCTATTGAGTAAAGAACTCATTCTATTTATTACTTCCTCCGAATATACCTCCTAGTACCGACAGGGCCGTAGGAATGAGCCAAGGCAGTATTAATCCCCCTTTTTGCACCAAAACTGTTTTTCTGGATTTGAGCGAAGCTCGGCGGTTGCCCAAAAGTCGGATTTGCTTCTTATATTTTTTCAATTTACACCGCGTAGAAGGCGAGACTTTAAGTCTATTATTCAACAAGTTTAAGGCAATTTCTGAAATACAGTTCACTTGCGACTTGTCGGCGTGACGCAATAAATTCTTGCGTTGTTGATTGCTGAGTTTACATAACGCTTCTAGGAGCGGTCTATGCTTTCTGACGTTCTTCATCGAGAACTTCACGTCGAATAAACTAAAGTAGTTTCTCCGGGGAATATATGGGTTCGTAGCCGAGTCGCGTCGTCGGATTTAGAGTGCATGTCGACCAGTAAATATCCGAATTTCTGCCTGTTGATGGCGTCGTCGTAAGCGGCCAAGAAGCGTTTAGTTTTGGACGGGTAGGCCTGCAAGGCGAACGTCATTATTTGTCTTTTATCTCTCAAATTTTTCAACAGTACTAGATATTGAGCGTTTAAAGCGATGTCGCGCTGGTTTTTTCCTTGGCAGAATAAATTCTGAGTCAAATAAAAAATTGAAAAGTTATTGTGGTGGCCGTGTCTAGTGAACAGTTCGGCGATATCGGCGCTAGATGTAGCCACGGCCGACATTAAGTCGTCCAAAATAAATAATTTATGAATATTAGGATCGTAGCTAGCGATATCAGTAGGCAAACCTCTACGAAATTTAATTTTATCTTTGTGTCGGTCCATCCAACTCTGGTAACTAGAAAAATGCCAATGTATTTCTTTAATTTCTTCGTCTACCAAAGCGGCCGAGTTATCAATAAATTTCAGCACCCAGCTCGTTTTCCCACTTCCAGTAGGACCCGACACGACGCAGTTAAAAGGCGCGTGAAACTGGGCGAAATCGGTAATTAAACGCTCACCCATACCGACTCGGTGCTGCTGCTGCTGCTGCTGTTATTCACGGTGATATGGCAGTAAGGCAGTCTGTACGCCCACACGATACAGTTTAAAAATAAAATGAGCAGCAAGATTATACTTTTACAAATCTCGTATTTAGGGTCGGCCACGAAACTCAAAGTTGTCAAAATCGAACGTGATCGTGATCGATCATCCATCGCTGTCACGGAGCGAATGACTTAGACTCTTTAGTCGTAATGTTTATATCGCTTCCTTCTAGCCACGGAAGGGAGGGGAGGCCCCCTCTATCTCTCTAGGGCAGGGCCCCCGGGCGGTGGCGGAGGGAGGCCCCCGGGCGGCGGTGGAGGGAGGCCCCAGGGCAGCGGAGGGAGGCCCCAGGGTGGCGGCGGCGGAGGGAGGCCCCCTTCGGGCGGCGAGAGACAACCTGCGGCGAGACACAACCTACCTCGCGACGTGAGGTAGGTTGCCTTCTCTTACTCGAAGAATGTAACGTGTGTACCGAAATACTCTACTTCAGCGTCCAGAGCGTGATTCAATCTCTGTAGTTCTGTTTGGTGACCATATTTTTTACGTGCACCACTTCGTGATTCAACAGACGTATTCTGGACTCGGTCCAGCTATACGTAGGATGCC
>JAHWFP010072917.1:0-14605 GCA_023313725.1 Lithobius niger | reverse complement strand
AAAAAAATTGTTCGTTGCGAGAAACGATAAACCCTCAGGTTTTTGATTTTTTTGAGTTGAGGTCTCCTCTCAAATCTGATGGTGAAGACTAGCTTCTTTACAGGCCCCCTAGAGGGAGATTTCATTTAGGGTTCCTTTTGAATCCAAAACAAAAGCCTAAAACAGAAAGTTAGTGCACACAGGTATGCAAAACACCAGCTGCCAAGCCACTGTAATGTAAATTTGCAAAAATTACCTAAATTCATGCAATCATCAAACCAAATCAAAAAATACAACTCCAATTTAGCTTGTCATCTTCCATTAATACAAATGCGAAGTCTAAGGTTTTGGGATACTTGTTCCTATCCCTGGATCTGTTACAAAGTTAAAGGAACACTTTTTACACAAAATTAAAATTACCATTTTATTTTTTGGGGGGATTGACGTTTTTCGGTAAAGTTAACTTGAGTAAATCAAAGTTACAAGTTAATAAAGGAACACTAGTTTTGCACCGCTGTCCGCACTGCCTGTTGCAGGAATATCGTACAAGCATCAAGAAAATTGGGCAAAAGACAATTTGAAGACACTATTTTTGGTTTTGCCAAAAGTTACAAATTTAAGGGTTTTTGCAGTCGTTAACGTTTACATGATATAATCGCAACATTTAATGTTCTAACCAGTCAGCCATGCACAGAAAGTTATTTTTCTTTATCTGGGAAAACCTCGAGAAAATACCCCTGGGCGCACTCCTCAGGACCTAGCTTACGATAAGGATCGGAATAGAGGGTACTATAAGCGCATGTGCAACTAACTGACTACCACTGGAATGGTTTAAGGTTACCAAACAACTTGTTTACATGTGAAAATTTAAACACAGAAGGGTTTTAAGGTAGACCCTATAACTTAAAATACAAAATACAACACTGGGAGGTTTTATGGATAAAAACACAACAACCTTTTAACCAGGGCTATCCTTTATCTCCCAGGGGTAGACAGACGGCTGTTTTTAAAGAAAGCCATTTCGTAGAAAACTTAAAGAGGAGGTAGCCAGGAACCACTAAACTCCCGTAGAATACTACTAATGAATAATATTTAAACGTGTCGTATAATCTCTGTTACAATCCTTCCACAAAGGAAGGCGTTGATAATGACAGGGAGAATAACATTGGCACTTAAAATTTAGGTGTAAGGATCCGAAATGGGAAAAGCTGACAGTTTCTTTGAGTGAGGTTACCCTGACAATATACCTCTTAACAAAATTTAAAGATAAAAATTAATTTTCAGACACTTTTTGCTGAAAATGACATGTTTTAACAATTTTATGTTTAAACAAAATACCGGCTTAAGGCATCGGCATTTGAAAGTAGCTTTCCAGGTTTGTAGAACGAAGCAGTCTTGAAGATTTAAGACAGTAAAGCAATAAACACAATTTTTACGTTTAGGTTGGGTGTTCCTAGTTGGAGCCACGTTTGTAGCGGTCCACCACTCACTACAGTTTAACACTTATGAGGGAAAACTATTCGATTAGGTTTTCAAGTTTAAAATAAACTCAACATGGAGAAAAATTACACGTTACTAAGGTTGGTCTTGGTGGTTTGCACAAGTTTAGCAATTATTGAAAAAAAACTCTTATTTAGAGAAAAAAAATTACACAAGTTTCAGCTACGCAAGTTTCAGCAAGTGTAAACTTTGGTGACCTATTAAAGGTTTTACCTACTCCCAAACTGATAAAATTACATTTTAACTTTTGGTTAGGTTAGAATAATTATAACCTTCGTTTCAAGGAAAAACAATTATTTAGTTCAAAGAGCCATAATTGTGGTGATCAAGCAACAAAATTCCCTCTTTTACACAAGACAAGAGTTTAACACTAAAACATCGGGTCCTAATTTTAAGGATCTGAAGGCAACAAAAAAAAAACCGTGTTTAAGTTTCAACTTCTGGCATACTGATGTAATTTTAATTAAACTCAGGTAAACTAATTCTACTAAATTCTGGGTAGAAATCAAAACACTTAAAGGGAAGCAAGTTTACTGCCGACGTCTAGTTGGACAGATTTGCAAGTTTCTAACTTTAGATCAGGGGTAGATTGGCTTCGTGCCGTAATTCAACTGGGGAAACTGTATTCGTTCACTTCCGGTTTAACGGACACATCTAAACTCTGCTTAACATCACTGGTTAAAAAACTTCGTTTTATTTTACCATTTCTCCAATCTAGCCACTGTGAAAAGTTTGAGGCCCCAGGTTTTACTACTGGCGTAGCAAGAATCGTTTTACGTTTACTACGTTCATTCATGGCTGGTTCGTGCGATCTTATCTGCTTTACGATGGGATCAGCGCGTGCCACACTTATCACTGGACTCCTAATTGAGTACCAGTTGACTGGCTCCTTCACGCATGAGCGAGCGGTAGACAACATAGGTTTCAAATTACTAGGCTTGCTGGAAATTACAGCAGAGTTTTTACACGATAAACTGGCTACAATTTCGGTAGGGTGACACTTTCCTGGCTTAATATTTAATTTCGGCTTGCAAAAAATGTTTAACTGAGTTACCCCATTTACGCCTAATACTATATCAAAGATGGAACTAGTTGCCAACGAAACACAAGCTATGGTTTTTAACACTTCACCACTGGTTAATTTTAAGCTTAAATTTATCTGCTATAATTTAACTTCTTGATTGCTTAAAACGGTTTTGCATCTAATCACTTGTCTTAAACGCGGCCAATTTTTTGCGAGTTTAGCACTGACGATATTAATTGTGCTAGCGGTACCACATAAGACTTTAGTGCTACGCTTACCGATGGTACAGTTTAAATTACTAGTCTTTAAAATTTCAGTGGCATCTTTACCGACGATAAAGCATGCAATTGCGGATGCCGAAGCTTTGATAAGTTCGGGGCAACTATTGCGGAGGTGTGAGGCCGAACCGCATTCGAAACACGTTCTAACATTAGGTCTGCTGCTATTGTTAGTATTTACATTGTCACTATTATCAGCGTTAGCATCTGTGCTAGTAACGCTGTCACTGTTAGTCCCAACCGGGTTAGCTAACGAGTTATGGTTTTGTTTACTATTTCTAGAGTTGGAAGAAGCTTTAGAAGCTTGACTGCCTGAATGAGTGCTAGCTTCCACTTTGCCACTTTTGTTAGCAACATCAGCAGAGATTTGCTTATTGCGAGTAGTATACTCGTCGCACAACTTAGCTGCCTCGGCCAACGTACCAGTTTTAATCTGGTTTGGCAACCACTTCCGGAGGCCAGCAGGACAAGACTTGTAAAATTGCTCTTACAAAATTAAATTAGACAATTTACCGTAATCACCATTAACACCTGCTAATGACACCCACTGTGAGAAAGTTTGAAGCTCAAACCTGTGTTCGTGATAAAGTTGTTCGGGTTGTTTTTCCAGACTACGAAATGACGATTGAACTGACTCTTTAGTCTGCACAAACCTTTCAAGCAATTTAATTTTAACTTGGTCATAATCGTGCATTGATACTGCGTCCATTTGGTCGCATACCTTTACCAAAATTTCACCGAGAAGGGACTGCAACCCTATGACCCATTCTGACTTTAAAATCCGTTGCGTTTCCATGGTACACTCAAAAATCTTTAAGAATTGATTTCCGATTTCGGACCCCAGTTATTTAATAACCTTACATCATTGGAACTTTACCGGGTTTTGGTCCGGAATTAACACTAGGCAAAACCTGTACTGGATTGGTATCACCATTGCTGTTAACTGTTCTTAATTTGGCTAGCTCAATTTGTTTGTTAGCTAGTTCCAACTCACAGTCAAGTTTTTTTTATTGCAAGAGCTGTATCAGCATCGCTAGTCTGGGCGTTTGTGTCTCTTATCATTAAATCATGGGCGCAACTCTTGTCGGCCTCCTTGGCTGCATGGTCTAGTTTTAAAGCTTCAAGTTTTAATTGCTCGGCTTTTACGGAGGCTGTTTCGGGCCAGAACCGAGAAAAGAAAAGCTCGCAGTTCAGGTTCGTTGATATGCAAAACCTACGCCTCTGCCGTCCAGATTCCGGATGTCTGGAGACCTTCGAAACGGGCTCCTCTGCCCATGTTAGAAGCGTCCGTGAAGAGAAGTCCGTCAGCTGTGGACTCGTGAATCGGAACTGCTGCATGAAGGTCCGACGGATTCCATCACCCTTGAGTTGATATCACCAGAAGGTTGGAAAATGTGATGATGTAATACCATAAGATTCGAAGATCCCATTCCAAAATGCAAAATCGGAGTATTGGCATCGCTTCATACAGGTCAAGTGGTCCCAAATTCGCCCAAGAGTCTATCAAACCGATGTGGGATGCAAGATTCAGGGCTGTGGTCTCACGAAACTGAAGAAATCTTCCAAGGCTTCATGGCAGCTTCACTGTCGTTTCCTGGGAGGGGTGAACTGCGAATGATGCTGTGTCGAAGCACGCCCCAAGAAGACGATATTCCCCGAAGGGATGAGTCGAGACCTGAGATGGTTGACGCTGAGATCGAGGCAATGGAAAGGGCGAAGGCATTCGTCTCGTTTTGAAACACTCGCTGCTCTGACTGTTTCCTTAGAAGCAAGCCGCCCAGGTGTGCATGAGAGCGAAACCGTGACTCATGAAGGCGAGCCAGAACAGCACGAAGGAGGACTGGAAAACGTGTGGCGCTATTGCTAGCCTAAAAGGAAATCCGGTGTATTGGTAGGATCTTCCCCCTGTGTACAGACGAAAGAAGTTGTGTATGGAGTGGCATAAAGGAACCTGCAGATTGGCATCTTCCAAATTTATGGAAACCGAAATCTTCCTTGAGAAGAGCCTCTGAAAATGATAGAATCGTTTCCATGTTGAAATGAACCTTTTGGAGGTGCCCATTCAGCTTCCCCAGTTGAGGAAGAGCCCATTGCCTCCCCCCTTTTTTCCCGACCACCCTTGCAGGACTTCAGAATCCTGAGGTGTTCAGTGTGCACTCCACTACTGCACCGTAATGGAGCAGAACCTGTACTTTCTTTTCCAGTGTCAGGTCGAATGGAATCACGGTGACCCAACCTAGTGGCTCGGATGATGTTGTCGAAAAAGATAGAAAGGATGCGCAGCAACCATTTTATACAAAACAGAGAGTGAAGGCATCTTCTGTGAACTACTTCCAGATTGCGAAGTACCGTCTCGGCCTTCGCCCAATTGTCAGTGAAGAGGGGGGAAGATGGGAGAGTTTCATGTCAAAAGCGAGAACGTCATCCTCTGCTTCTGAAACCCCTTCCACAGACAAATCCCCTGCCCCTCACGAAATGTGAAGGGGCGTTTACAGGAAAGGGCGAGCGTGAGCAGCTCCTTTCTGGAGAGGCCGGATATCGTTGCCCCTTAAGATTCTTCTGGAATTTTGCTCCTGAACTGGAGGTTCGGAGAAGAACAGACGAGAGTTGTTGACGGTGTTGAACTTCGTCGTTGGTGGCAAAGGCGTAGGAGGCGGAGGAAGCTAAGCTTTCTCCTGAAGTTCCGGTGCGAGCGTGAGGAGTTGGCCACCGAAAAGTTCCCTGGACTTGAGGATTGGAAGAAGGCAAAGTTGACCAAGCACGTTGACAGAAGTGTCGACGGCAGACTGAAGGACAGAATCGCAACGTCTGACAACCAGGTAATCTGGTACTCCAAGCCAAGTTGTCCTTCAGAAAAAACAATGCTGACAAAGTTAGATTCTTGAACTCTTGAATCAGAGGAAGTTTAGCAAGTTCAGGCTTTTCTATAACCAGCGCCTGAACAGCAACAGCAGAAGAAGCGAAAGAAAATTCCGCATGCAAGCTGGCACGAGATGCACAACGAAGAACAGACTCATCCCCTTCAAAAGCAGCGGAAGGAACAAAAATGAAAACAGGAGTCCAAAGGTTGAGATGGAGTTATAAACTCGGCATCCCCGAAAGTGTCGCGGAGACTTAAAGAGAGCACCCCTTTACCAGTCGAGCGAAACACGTTTTCCGCTGAGCAAGGACCGGGGAAGGAAATGGCGTCGAGACCGCAAACGCATCAACGTCCTTTCGATTAAGATTCTCTTGATCGAGCAGTTGCCTAAAAGCCACTTCAGACCGGATGAAGGAAAAATAAGAAACAGCACGTGTGTAAACAAGTGGCTCAGCCGGAGGATTGAGTGGATCTTCCCCCGAAGGAAGAAAACCTTGCAAAAGTGGGAGTCCAGAAGGTTGCAGTAGAGTGCAGTCGAAAAAATCCCCAAGGAACAAACCAGGCCTGATAAACAGTGTAAGCTGGCTGGCGAGTTGGGGATATAGCACTGTCGAACTCACTACGTGTCGTCATCAGAATTGACAGAATCGTTAAAAGTATTATCTTTTTTTTTTTTTTTGAAGGCGCTATCCGCAAGAATCACCCTGTGACGCTTGAGGGAACCAGAATGACAGGAACGAACACTGCAGTGCAACCTCCGTTATGCAGAGTATGAATTCCTAAATTCACCATAACGCCTTGCTAGTAGTGCCTGAACAAATGTTTTGAAAGCACTGGCAAAGTGGAAGTACTCCTGGAAGGAGTGATAGGAGACAGAAATGGGGCTGCGCATAAAGCATGGCTGATAACCCTTGCATTACTGGCGACATTCGTTAGATTGAACAAACTACGAGACAGTCTGGCCTAAGGCCCAATTGAGTGGAGAAGTTTGTGGAGAACTCTGGAGAAGTATGGAGAAGTATGGAGAAGCGTGAGCCATAACTACCTGTTGATTCATAACAATCACTGTTCGATAAAGTGGCGAAGTGATGTTTTTTATTTCATATTTTTTCTATTAAACCTGGCGAAGAGCAACCTTTTTCACCTGAGCTTTGTGAGTTTTTTGAGAGAACAGTTCGTTAAGAATGATTCGAATGGCGAACGGATTAGTAACGTTTTTACTCGAAGGCTTTTTCATATCATTGCCTTTTGCCAACGAGTTTAATTCTTTCTGTGACCGATTTCTCTGTCCTATCAGCCTAGAAAGAGGGTCAATGTGCTTTCCACAATTTTCTTTGTGACATATTTCTCCTTCTTTATGACCTTTTTTCGGTCAGAAGGGTTTTTGAGCTTGAGCCTACATCACTATTTGCGTTTTTCTGCTTGCGTGATTCGGCATTGTATGTCGCATTATTAAAAAATTTCGTTACCACAGTGACTATCAAGCTCTGTCCCAAGAACTTCGGTCCGGCCGTGCCCATTTGTTTTGGGACAGTCACAAAAGACCCATTAAGAACTTTACACAAACTCACATTTTCCTTTTAAAACGACGATGGACATCGGTTTAATTACCCTTTAAAGTCGTGATTATATGTACGGTAACATGACCCCGGATGCCTGTGAACAGAGTTGCCAAGCGTCCGCAAATGGTGAATAGTTAACCGCAACGCCGGTAGCACTGTCGGGGTTGCAGTTGCAACATCGATTGAATTAGCAATCACACAATGAGCTTCCAACTACCAATTCCTAACTGCCCCGTAAAATAAAAAATAAAAATTTCTTTTCAAAAACTCATTTCCAAAACATCTAATCGAAAATCCGTGCAACGAGAAAATGCATCGATTAATATTCACGTTTGCCCAAGTGGCTTTTCGCACCACCGAGACTAAGAGTTCAAGATTGCCTGGAAAAAATTCTCCTCACCTACGGACAGAGAAGAATCCGTCGGCGAGAACAAAGAACGCATCCTAAACCAGCAACAAAAGCTGGCTTGGAGTCGAAATAGGGTTACCGCAGTGTTAGGCGCGGTTGTGCAATGGTTTTCACGGAGAGGAAAACTATCGGGGCTGTGACATCGTGCAAAATAAGGGTAGGAGCCGCCGATCAAGTGGGTTGGCAACCGAAGCAGAGAAAATTTCAGTGGACTGTGTAAAATTTCCATGGATCGAGCCGAAAGCCACACGCGACGCAAATGGGACAACTTTGCTGCCCCATGAAGTTAACAAATTTCACATTTAAATTCGATGAATTACACCTATCAACACGCGTAAGATCAAAAGGAGTTTACAGGCAGGTGCATTTTAGAAAAATTTAAGACGGAGGCTGAATGCAAATCAACTTGCTTTTCCATGATGCAATCTGGCGAAGTGTGGAGAAGTATCCACAATAAAAGAAAGAGCGGCGTGCGTCCTTTCCGACGCATGCCCGAAACAAAAGTGAGCAGGCAAGCGCTATATCAGTATATGAGGCGCGGCGCCAGCGCTCTTAGTGGCGGAGAGCTAAACTCACCATAATACGGATTGAAACAGTAAACAGGAGTTTCAATTTAATTCCGGGCAATTAAAAGAGCAAATCGAAACGATTTAGCACATAATGAAGGTTAGTATTTTGCAGATAGTAAGAAAAAAAATTGTTCGTTGCGAGAAACGATAAACCCTCAGGTTTTTGATGTTTTGAATTGAGGTCTCCTCTCAAAACTGATGGTAGAGATTAGCTTCTTTACAGCCACACACTCAACGAAATCCCACTGTAAACGTGGTCTTGTATTAGACACTAGTAGTGAGGCCACCTTGATACCGCCGACTAAAAACCTGAGGGCAGACATCTTCGTCTTTCAACAAAGACTTTTTTTCTCTCTTCGCTACCGCACCCAAAAGACCTCGCTGCACAAATAGGCATATCTTCATGGAAAATGCAGCAAATAGACCAATTCTTGCAGCTCTTAATAGAAGAACACATTATCTAACTTTCTGCCCAAAACATCCTTAAATTTTATCTCCATTATTAAATGGCATCACTAAGAAAAAACGCTCAAACTGAGCCGTAGCGAACTTCATTTTCGGTCGCCGTTTTCCGAAAACCTGTACATTTTGTACTTATTTGCATTTTATTCTTTCAGGCATAAAGCCAAACCACCAGCTTAGTTATGTTGTAGGATAAACATGCTTGTTTAAACACATACGATATTTTTTATTTGTAAAACGAGTGACGACTTACGTTATTTATGAAAAATGTCCGACTGGTAAAAATTCACTTGTCCGCTTCTGCAAACAACTAAAAATTAATTTAAATGCGTTATAGCATCTTTAAAACCTAGCTGGTATATTTAACCTTTTATTTGTGTGCTCAAATGCACTTTGGGTAAACTTAATTTCTTGCCATGAACCCTACCGGAGCTCTTCGTTTATGTTTGTTTATTTTTACGGACCCAGTGTATTTCATGTTTATTTTATAGCATCTTCATCCAAACTCCGACCATAGCTCACCTCTCAACGAAAAACAAACTGGCTTTCCTTCAATTAAATTCATGTCTTGTAAATATAAGTTTATTTCCCAAAGCCAATGTCAATTCTGAGCTAACACTTCTTCCCCCCCCCCCTCCTTCAATAGTTGCAATACCTAATATTGTAGTTTTAATTTATAGGCCTATTCACGTTGCGAGTTCAAAACTCAGTTTTTAAGGCCTCTCAAGTCACTAAAGTCGGCAATTCCCTTTGCTCTCTTAGCTGCCAATATTCCCTGCCAACCAAATTGCAGTATTCCATTCCCCATCCACTCAGAACGCAAGGCTACCCTGCCCGTCCGCGCTGCCATGCCTACTTCCGGTAGTGACAGCCTGGCTGGCCAGAGTCAGTTTCCCTCCTCCATCCTTGGTCCCTCTAACCCCCCCCCTTCCCCGGTCGCTCTCCCACAGGTCTGCGCTTTCCTTCTACCTCGACTGCCAGGCAGCAGGTATAAAACCCAGATACAGGAGCATTCGTTAGCACAGCTCAGGAATCTCAAAGCTAAAGGTAGCTACGCCGGTCGGGAGTGGAGATGCCGCGGTCCGATTGTTGCCATTCCGGGCAAAGGTAGTTGGGTCGTACGACTTAGTTTAAATTGAAAGTTTATCTTTTGGACTCTGAATTCAAAATTATAGTTTAATTTTGATCTAACCTTTAGCTTTGAATGTAAAACTTATGGGGTGTTAAGCCAAACGGCATTTCGTACGTTAACGATCATAACATAAGGGTTCACGGTCCCTTCCTAAAAACCAGCTTTTTTTCACCGTTTCATTAACGCAGCTTAATGTAAACAAAGGCCGTCGGGTCAGTTAGATTTGCAGAAGCGCAGTACTTCATGGAGTGGACATCCCTTTTTTAACGTGATATTCTGATGGGTACGGTTTGATTTAGTGGGAGTACCACTCGAAACATAACGGTAGGTTAAGGTCTACTATTACTACACAGTCGAGACTGTTCGTAATTTAGAGAGCTATTTTGTGAAATCCCCGTTGCCTAAAATCACTGTTTCTATTTGAAATTATCTTGTGAACTAAACCCAAGTTCTTGTATGCGAATTTTAATGTAAATTCAAGTAACGTTTTTAAACTAAAAAGTAAGTAGTTTATTGGTAATCCAAATGTAAAGTGCAATTTTAACATGTTTGTTTAAAATAAAAACCAGGAGTTTTAAAACCAGGAGTTTTAAAAAATAAAAACCAGGAGTTTTAACGCCAGATGGTTTACTAGTTCGATGTTTGCTGGAAGTTAGTATTTAATACAATTCTCTTCAAATTTAGCTTAGCTATCCTTTTCCCACCATGGTGGCAGCGTTACCCGCTATTTAATCACTAATTAGGTCTTAGATTAGGACTTCAATGCTCCATTCCCTACACCGGGACAGTAGCAGTTATGCTGTTTAACCGAAAAAGTACGAGAAAGCAACACTGAGTGATTGATAGTAAGATCCAGTTACACCAGGCAACTGGTGATGCTACAACCACCTACTTCGTCGTAGCATCCGCCGTTACACCACGTCTATCATGCAAAACTATTCTCCACAGGTTCCAAGTATAGTACATATACTCACGTCAGCAATCCATGAATTTCTACGCAAGAACAAGCCTCCTTCCTGGATTCCCATCCTGATCAAAGACTCAAAATCCGAAGGAACCTTCGTCTAAGATAGCCAATCCTTCCTGTGGAGTCTTCACTTGTGTGCTCCACAATTGCAGCCATCAATTTCATGTCTATATGTTAACCCTACCAAGATAACCCTTTAACTACTTAATAGGCTATTCCATCATAGTACATAGTATTAAGTTGCATCACATGACTTCCTGTTTACTTCTCTTTATATACAACTGTAACAGGAAGTCATGTGTTGCAACGTAATATTATATACAATGATGGGATAGCCTATTAAGTAGTTAAAGGGTTATCTTGGTAGGGTTAACATATAGACATGAAATTGATGGCTGCCATTGTGGAGCACACAAGTAACGACTCCACACTTCCCTTGTCAGTCCAGAATTCGTTGTGCTCAACCTGCACTCCGGACCATCCTTCCAACAACGATGCCCTTTCAATTCACATGTCAAGAACATGCAATCATGGATCATCAATCATTGTGCCATCCATGATTCTCTAGTCACAAGGCTAAGCCCATCCAGCCGAAACCACAAAGGTCCTCACTGTCCTAGCAAGCCAACCCATGCCATCCCTCATCCAAGATCTCCTACCCTCGGTCAAACTACCTTGCGTTCAAGAGGACTGAACCATTCCAAGATACAAAGAAACACCGAAGGAACCTCAGTCCAAGAAGCCGCTCCTGCACCTATCAATCCGGAAGTTGTTGCGTCTATCCTTCACTCCTTACAATGATCCTCCCCTGTCCTCAGCTCACACACTTGCACTCAAACGGACTGGACAATCCAGGTTGTCAACCCAAGACCAAGACCCCTCCTATCAGAAACCCCCTTCAACCCGGACACTCAAGATTGGGTTACTAGCTTCCTAACAAACCCATCTTCTGGAAGTTCAAGGAAAGACTGTCGTCATCCTTCACGTGAATCTGGTACTGGGGATAGCCATTCTGGTTTAAAAAAAAAAAAGACCGTCACTGTCCAGCATGGATCTGAATTATGAATAACCACATTGTTCATTGTTCCTTCCTCCACCCATCCAAACACAAAGCACAGCTCCCTCAGACTTCACCCTCACTGCCTGCTGCCCCTCCACGACATCGATTCCAGCCCCTTTGAAACCTATCATTTGCAAAGGCTGGGGGCCAAAAATCCTGATTGGTTAGGATACCCGGCACCAAAAATAAAAAATTCGGGGAACCAATTTTTTTTTCTTAGCGCTCGGTAGCGCTAGGCCTAACTCCCAAAGCCTTCAACTTAAAACTTTGTGTATCTCCCTGGAAAATGAACAAAGACGATCCCTGTTTTCAACCCTTAATAGCCATGAACTCTGTCTTCAACTCCACGGAAACAGAATGTTAAATTTCAACTCCAATAATTATTTACAGCAGTTTGAAAAACGCTCCAAACTGAGCGCACCGCATGCAAATCGCCATTTTCCGAAAAACAAAACTTGTATATTTGTACTTAATTATTTTTCTCAGGCATAAAGCCGACTAGCTTAGTGTTGTTGTAGGAGGGGCTTGTCAGTTGGCACTCAACCACATATATGTATCTGAGGACCTGCACTCTACGTTTTTATTTTGAACTTCAATACCGGTTTTGGTTTGTCATGAAAACTTCGAATGCACTCTTGTTATTATCTGCGGCTGCAATAATACTATAAACTAAATGCGTTCTAGCATTTACACACAAGCTGGTTCATTTAATCTTTTGCTTAGTGCTTTTAAAAAGCAATTTATTAACATAACTTCTTCCCATGAAATCTACCTTGTCCAAAAATGGCATTTTTTTCTGTAAAATTTTACCGGACATTTTAGTGTTATATCTTGTATTTATTTCAGGGATCCGACCATAGTAACCTCATCCGAATGTATATAAAGCCTTTTCGTACTATTAATCAATCAACAGATCAGATACCATCCTTCTATTAAACTTTAATAATGATTTGAACAGCAAACTCCGTCTCCCCCCCCCCCCCAGTAGTGATGTGTAACATCATTGTTTACCATTGTTTACCTTGTTTAATTTAGCAGCAATGGTTTACTCATTGCAAAAGCCACACTACAATCTTTTAAATCCATTGACTTTATTTTAAAACAGTGCATTGGCCAAATCCAAATGTTCCTTTGTGTTGCTCTCAAAAAGGCCTATTTTCCAATGCCCCAGTCACTCCAAAAGGCTCGGCTCGAAAACCCTTTGCTCTGCCGACTTTTCCATTGTTCTCCAAGCCCGCCACCAATAAGCCCTCTCCTATCAGTGCGCGCTTTTGGTCGCAAGAATCCGGCCTCTAGCATAAAAAGCCCCAGCTCCCCTCACTCCTTAGCATTGCTCACTGCTCTCAAAGGCTAGAGGTTAAAACGACGGTCGGAGTGTAGATGTCCCCCTGGGTCCAAATGTTGCCATGCCGGGCAAGGTAGTAGTTTCATAGATAACTAGTTTAATTTTTGAAAGTATTCTTTTGGACACTTATTTCTTAATTTACAGTTCTTAAATTTAAACTTAACTTTTAGCTTTGAGAATTGATTATGGGTAGTTAACAGCCATCAGCATTTCTGGTCTAGAACTCCCATAACTTAAGGTCCCCTTCCTAAAAACCGGCTTTTATTTCTTATTTATGTTGAACTCAGTATTCTTCTAAATAATCCAATGATCACTTAATATTAGTAGTATAGTTTGACAAGCCAAGAAGGCCTAATGATAGCACGTGCTTCTTTTGCCAAAAAGTCGGCCATAGAATTAAAGATTGTCGCCTTCGTATCGCCAAAGAAGCTTCTAACCCAGAAACTAAGTCTAGTTGTAATTTTGTTACAAATGGTCCTTGAAAACGCGGTCTCGTATCAGACGCTCGTGGTGAAGACACCTTAACACCACCGAAGAAAAAACCTGAGGGCAGTATTCTTCCACACCAGAAGAACAATCGTCTTTATGGCGATTTCACATTAAAACTGTAAATATTGTACATTATTCCTTTAGGCATAAAGCCAAAACACTTTTTCAGCTTAGTTATGTTGTAGATGTTGACAACTCACGATATTTTTTATTTTGTAACAGGTGACGACTATGATTATTTATGAAAAATGTCCGACGTTCAAACCAGTTTAAAACTAACCTAAACTGCAATATAGCCCTTAAAAACTAGCTGGAACATTTAATCTTTTGATTTGTGCACTTAATGCATTTTGGTAAACTTAACTTCTTGCCATGAACCCTACCGGAGCTCCAATGTTTATGTTTGTATATTTTTACGGACCCAGTGTATATTTTTATGTCTATTTTTTTATAGCATCTCCATCCAAACTCCGACCGTAGCAAACCTCTAAAAACGAAAACAAACTAGCTTTCCTTCGTTAAAAACCTGCAGTGTAAATAACAGTTCATTCCCAAAGTCAAATAATTATTCTGTGCATTACACTTCGTTCCCCCCTCCCCTTTCCTTCAATAGTTGCGATGCATAACATCGTAGTTTTATTTAATTGGCCTAAAAATCACGTTGTTATGAGTTTCAAACTCACTTGCACTCAAAAGCCAGGCCTCTAACGTTTCCAAGTTGGCTATTCTCTTTGTCAATTCAGCCTCCGCAATTCCCGACCAACCAAAACACTGCATTCAATTTCCCTTCCAACCAGAGCGCTCAGCTACCCTAGCAGTCCGCGCTGCCATGCCGACTTCCGGTAGTGACAGCTCGGCCGATCTAGGTCAGACTCTCCTCCTCCAGATGTCCGCCTCTTCTTCCCTGCATCCCCCCTCCGCTGCTATCCTCGGCGTCCGCGCCAACTTCCGGTAATGAGTATATAACCC
>JAHWFP010072915.1:0-13817 GCA_023313725.1 Lithobius niger | reverse complement strand
ATTCCAGGTTGATAATTTGTGGATTTATAAGTTGGTAACTCAATAAAATTACTCAAGGAATTCCGAGGTTTTTAAGGGATCAGTGATTATTTGTGTCGGGGGGGGGGGCGGCCCCCGCGGAGTAATTAAAAATGTGACCTCCAAATTTTCGATGAGCTTCGCTCCCCAACCCTGAAAAAAACTTGACCCCCACCACCCATCCTAGGTCCAAAAATACTCTGACCTTTTCCCCTCCCAACAGCCAAAAAGTAATCTTTTCTTATGCCTTTTCAGTTAAGTACAGATGAGCTTCTCAGCACTAATTTTAAAAAATAGTATTTCGCTTCGACAGATTCCCAATTGTGTGGAAAACGAGCCACGACTTAAATTAAGTTTTTTTAAACTTTCAAAGACGTGTTCTCTAATCCACATTTTGGACCGAGATTCATGTTTCATGGTCGTAGAATAACTTTTGATGAAGGGATCCATATTGGCACTACCCAAGTAGCATTGATCAGTTGGCCAATGGTTGACCCAACGTAACAGCCCAACATCTAGACATCGGTCCAATGTTGGCTATGGTTGGCCCATCATTCAATTTTGTCACATTGACCAATGGCCAAGCCAACGCATTGGCCTTATGTTGGCAATATTATTGTTAAATTTATTATTAAAAGGTTGTTATTACGTTGGCTCAATAAGGTTCCTACCAACACATTGGTAGGATTCTTATGACACCTTGCCTTGCGACGTGGCATCCCAACGGAGCAGGTGGGTCGTTGCTTTTCGGCTGCCATTTCTGCCTCTTTTGAGGGGAGAAATTGGTGGTTTTTATCCGTTTTAAATTACTGTTTTATGCTTTTAATGTAGGATGACTTAGTGGCTTTTGCCATGCTTTAATTTTATTGCTAACCTGAAGACGAAAATTGATAATTTTCGAAACGTTGTTTGTATTTTTATGTAGCACTGCTTGGTTTACCTTCACATAATAACACATTGGTTTAACAGGTTACTATTATGTTGGCCCAATAAAGTGCTACCAACACATTGGTTTAGCAGGTTGCTATTACATTGAACCAATAGAGTGGTACCAACGTTTCGGCGGGCCAATGAAACAAATACGTTGGCCCATTGTAGGAGTTCCAATGAATTGGTGACGCGTGTAATTACTATGTTGGTCCAATGATGGGATGAAGACTTGCCGGCTAAGAGATGAAGGTGTATGAGCCAATGCCAACGAGTCGCCAACGTCGCCGATGGCTGGCCATTGTTGGCCCAACCATCGAATGTTGACTGGGTACTAAGGCAGTTCGAGTAATTGTGTCCATGCCCTTCGCAATACCAACACATGCAGCGTGAAAATTACCCCATGGTGCAAAAACGTTTTGAGAAAATGGTTTTAAAGGACTATTCACCAACTTGACTCTAGAAATAAGATCAAAATCTTATAAAAATCTATGGCAGGGGAGGATCTGGAAGGTTTGTCCCCAAGGAGCTACAGCGTTTTTAGAAATTTTGGCTGGTGAAAGAGCCACTTTTGATCCCTACAATAATATTGTGTCGTTTCCTCTATAGTTTGGTCAACGTTTTTTGAGCTCCCTCTCCTCTTAACAAAGCCTGAAAATTCACGAACCTAGCCCCTCTAAATATCCACGACTCCCCACTTCTTCACTGGCTCCCCCCCCCCCACAAGATAAATAATGGCCGGTCCTTTAATCTGAAATATTAAAGCCAAAACCAAACAAAAAAAACATTATTTTATTGTGAAAGTTTAACCAACCCTTAAAAAAGGCTAGGTGTGTATTCCGGGAAAAAAATTGATCAGAAAAAAATAAATTATTTAAATTATTCCTTCTAGTAATCCAATAAACCGATTATTCCTTGTAGTAACCCATTAATCGAAAGGATGCCAAATATCAACAGGTAATCTGGTATTAATCCACTGGTAGCTGTCTTTGACAATCTGAGGTACTCTATTGTATTCCAAAGCAATCCTTCGCAATCCATGTTTGAAAATAATCAGGTGTACACTATTTTGACTAATAAATAATCCCGCCCCCCTTGGCCCCAGCTATATAAACGCATTCATAATTGTACTACCAGTACCAAATCGTTGATCACCCCCTTACCATTAATTTTGTAATAAAATTGATTAAATACGGGATCAAGATAAGTAAGATTTGTTTTCATCCTCTGTTCACAATAGTCCGTCTTCCATTCGAATCCAATTCACTAGCAACAAGCCCACACGTTCTTCCTGCAAGACCCGTGTAATTCTATTAACCATGCCGCATAACTTTTTTTATGGTCGGTATATTAAACCGCATTAACGAACCACCGACGACGAATTACCACTCACTCTCTATCGGCTTTAATTTTTTTTAAGTCTCGGTCACGGATCGTACAAGAGCCGCCATATTTTTGCCGTAATTCTTGTGGTCCTTTCCTTGGAAGAAGCGTCGTAAACTTATCCACCGTGCGGCTTGTCTGGCATCCCCGTAGAGTGTGATGTGCCAGTTGGGCGCGAAAGCTGCCGCATGGGCAATACATTCAGGCCTAATGAGCGTTGAGTCCCGGCAGACGTGCTTAGGAATCCTTGGGAATTTTCACTCCAATTGCTTTCATTAGCGAGGTCGGCGAGTGAGAAAGTTTTTCCTAGGAAAGGTTCATGAACGGCGACTTTTATGTAGTCGTTAGCTCATAAGCTGTTTTTTTTTAAAGAAAATTTCAAATGACGAAGTAGGTGGGAGTTTGATAGGACATCTTGTCGAAAAGACCTATTATGGAAGGAAAAGAAGACCAATGCGAGATTAATTTAAAATGAAGCCATTAAAGTGCAACACAAACAGTTCAAACGACGCTTCGGAGAAAACATTCTCCGTCTTCAGGTTTTCAATTAAAGGGATATACCTCCCAGCGCCATTTTTCTCGCCGATCCTCCACATCAAGTACGGCCCCAAAGGTCTATTTCCTTACAGTTAGTCTTTCCCTTGCTAAAAATCCTTTTTAAAATGTGGCGTCTAGGAGATTTTCTGTTGAATATAATGGAACCGTATTTACTAACGACCCGTCACTAAATAATGCATTGCGCGCGTACAATAATCATGACGTTTCATCTCTGTGTGTACATCTACTAATTTTCTAATAATTACCATGATATCTATAATCTAATACACTAATGCGGTAAAAATTAAAATTAATTATTCCAGTAGATTGCCGAAGCAAAATTATAAGACACTAGCCTAGAAAATTATAAATTGTGATTTTAAAATAAGAGAATCATTCCGGTTTGTGACGACACAATCAATGGGTTCACGCTGGCTGGACTATTAGGCGCAATGCCAATTGAGACAGTAGCTTCGTTTTTCGCTGCGAGGAACGAAGATACCGTCTCAGTTGACCTTAGCTGTGGTAAATACGCGGATGTGATCGTCGCGTGGGTGTTGTGAGACAGGCGGTATGTTGCTTTAAAGTGCAACACAAACAGTTCAAACGACGCTTCTGAGAAATCATTCTCCGTCTTCAGGTTTTCAATTAATAATTAAAAATAATTCAATTAAATTAAACCTCTGCCTGCAGCAGCGTTCCACAAGCGTTAAGTGGTGAAGCCTGTAGTTGGCTTCTTCTAGCCCAGGCCGACTGGAGTAGAAGTTGCATGTCTTGCTTCCTGACTCACCGGAAAGTTGGTACCTTTTAGCATTGCTTTGATAAATAATGTTCTTATGATGTATTCAAACAACTGGCATGGATTCGGGAAAGGAAACCCACAGCTTCACTCCCAGATGGCCTTGTGACAAGGGATGGAATTTACGCGATAGTTACAACACGGACACTTCCAAGTCCTACAGAAAAGTATAAAGTTGAGTGTGTAGCTTGTATGAAAGGTGGGAATGTGCTCTTTCGAAGATTCATAAAACTCTCTTTAAGTATGGTCATTCATATGCTCAGTTGACGATCTAGTTAATAAAGCTAGTGGTGAATTATGTGTTGTGTTCTCGCCTGAAAGTTGGGTATGTATTCTTTCCAACACTACACCTTAACATTTTCTGACCGTTTGCAGTTGGCTTATGCAAAGGTTGGGTAAAGGATGGAGCTCTCTGGACTTGTTTTCCCCCAACATGCTGCAGACCAAGTATGCTAAGTATTTTTTTGCTAGGCCATGGAGTGATTAGAATGCCACCAAATGGAGGCCCTGGTGCCCCTAGCATATGGTTAGGCACTTCATCCAATCCCAAAGTCCACTAAACCTATTCAAGGCCTTGCTTTGTGACAATATGCACTATAGCGGTTACGATAAAGTTGAAAATATTCCTGTGAGGTCTTTCATGGTAGTGCAACTTAGTATTATTAGGTCTTCTTGTTTCTGGTGCAATGACTACGGCTGAGAGCACGTCAGCCCTCCAAAGAACGTCTTGGAAATAAAGATTGGATTTATGTAGATTTAAAGCTTTATAATATTGACTCATCGGCACTTCGAGATGGGTTTTTCGCTGAATCCATCGGCTAAATGCGAGTGCGTGAAGTTTTTTTTTCGCTAGGATTATTCGCCTAAACATCGTCGCCTCACAGAGCGCTCCAATTGCGCTAAAAGAAAGATAACAAGTCGCTCAAACTATCCAAGAGAAATTGGCGTTTAACCCGCGATAGTTGCTTGTTTTTGAGAAACAAGACAGTCCAATGTTTCGGGGATTAGGGGAAATCCACTCGCGCTAGGCGCTCGCTCGTGTCACTTCTCCCACTCCCTCGACATTGGCCCTCCCGATTAATGAAAACGAGCAATTATCGCCGGTTAACCTCCTATTTCTCACGGATATATATATTACTTAAACAGCAAGTATAGAGCAGTGACATTTGCCGCCATATTGGCACCAGTATGGGTTTTGGAGGGCATAACTACAAGGTGCACTACATAAAAATGGAGGGAAAAACAACGGAAGAGCGGAATTCTTAGGCTTAAAATAACGTTGTTTTCTCCAACAACAAAAATTGCGCGTTTTAGGTCTAAGAAATCACTCTTCACAGCATCGGCTTCAGTATGACGCCTTTCTGTTTCTCTCTGCAGTGCCCCTTGCAACTAACCCATTAAGGCTCCAGCATAGAGTTACATACAATAATACTACGTCGTGTCACTGCTCTTATACCCCAAGCATGATGTTGGGCATACATTCGTAAAATATTTCGTTTGTGACATTGGCCAGCATTAGGGCTCTCATCCGACTTCAATGGATAAATTATAGGAAACATAGGAGTTTCTTGTTAAAAAAAATAGGAGCTTTATAGGAAAATCAAACAAAATTTATACGAGGTTTATAATAATTATTAGCCTGGATGCAGTGGGAGGGTGTCCTATTGTACTGTAGGACAATAATATTTTTTGTTGGGCTACAATACAATAAGAAAATAAAGCACTTTTGAAGGCACATACATGGTCGGTACATGCTTTGCTTACGTGCTTGCAGCTCTCCCAATTTACGTTAAGTTTCAGTACCGTGTTGCAGCACCCAATGAACGGGAAGATAGGCGTTATTGTTTCCGGATCCAAATAATTAGCGTAGCGCGCCCAAACGGGCCAATATTTTAGTTCAGAACAGAAATATGTAGGAAATATAGGAGCATTTCACGATTTATAGGAGCTTTATAGGAATCCTATATAAAAAAAAAAAAAGGAAATATAGGAGTATTGGGAGCCCTGCAACATATTTCTCATCGATGTGTCGAGCAAATAACTCAAAACAACTGGCGCGGCATGACGTCATTTGCGATGGAAGATATACTGAACATTTCGATGAGTTTGAGAAGTTTGTCAGATGCGCTAATCTGTATCCCTTAGTTTCCCTGTCCGCCCAGAGACGCAGTATCCGCCCCTGAAATGGCTTGGCCTATATACTCCTAATTTGCACGTCTAATGGACCGTAATAAAACTGTGGGCGTACAACAAAGGTCGTTCTTGAGGTTGGTCCGCTGTACTAAAAAACTTTCGTTTCTGGAACCTCCCCCTCGGTTTTTACCTGATCTCCACCCACAATTATGGGGTATGTGAGGCGGGGAGGGGTGGGGGCGGTTGTTGCCCTCATCAAATTACGTTTGAGGGCTGTTCTAACAAGCAATTAAGGGAATCCCGAATATATTTGGTTGTCAGATGATTTAAAATGCAATAAAAATGTGCCCTTTTTCAAACTCGCGACTTGAGGATAGAACATGAATTTTAAACTTGAAATGCCCGGCGTGTTTCCCGTCGTAGTACCATAAAAGGCTAGCTTAATATACATCCTATTTTGAAAACCACGAGTTGTATTTCAACTCGAAAAAACTTCCGAGCTCTTGCGCGACGAGGTTTTTATCAACTGGGGAATACCACGAGTGGTAGAGAAAAATAAAAAATAATCTGTAATTAAACGACGGTGGAGTGGTATTTCCAATGGGAATATAACCACGTCACTATAAAAACAAGATGGCGGGGAATATGGCGAAAATATTATCTGTTAACACCACACGTGGTCACTTATCAGTGACATTACCACCGTCAAAAATATGCGAAATTTTGCTGAAGCAGAGTAACACGGTATTAATAGAACGAGCTCCAGTTTTGAAAAGTTACCAGACCTTCCAGAAAAAGAAAGAAGTCTTTTAATGAAAGGGTTCATATCTAGGGACTTGAACCAGGAAAATTCCAAAACCTGGCTCATGATAGGGGGTGAGATGTTTGTCCAGAACATATGCTATTACTACTGAAGGTGCTTGGTAGTCCCTCCTTGGGCAAAGCGATAATAAAAAAAAAAACTGGAAAAAGTGGAATATACTTGAAAAGAATTTTGAAAATTCTGAAAGATACAAAATATACGTTTTTTTCCACTTGAAAATACTTCTAATTTCCCAGCATATCTAATCTAATGTTGCTTATTTAGCGCTTCAAGATTGCGTTAAAAAATAAATTCGACTCATATGGAAGAAATGTGTTATTCACGATAGCATTAGCCTATTATTATTATTTTTACGATGCTTCATATTATTGTTTTTTTTTCTACTCAACGTAATGAGTTGAAATTACTTGTACACTAAAAATGTATCTATAAACTTAAGATTTTGATGAAACTTTATCTTAATTTTGGAACAACCAAGCAATAACTGGAAAACACTGCTCAAATATTACTGGATAATACTTTAAAACATTGCTGATATAGTGCTGGAAAATAATGGAAAACTTTCTAAAATGGTACTGGAGAATGCTGTAAAACACTGTCGGAATAGCACCGGAAAACACTGCCATTAATGGTATTCGAAAGTATTGGGATACACTGCTCAAATAGTACTAGGAAATAGTGGAAAACATTGCTCAAATAACACTGGAAAATACTGGATGACACGTACATCTGAAACATTTTGAAGTGAAGTGTTTATTGCTCTATTTATTTGCTCTGTTTATTGCTCTGTTTATTGCTCAAAACATAGTACAAAAAAATCATGGGTAAAACTATGATACAAGCTTACAGAAAACCATTGGAAAATAGGGGGCATCGGACGAACGTCTAACTGGAAAATCGTCTAATGGGATAATTATCTAATATCTGCATAACTCTGGAAAATCGTCTAACCGGAATATCGTATAATGGATAATTGTATAACGGATAAACGTGTAACTGGATGAACGTCTAACTGCGGTTTCTGATGTTATATGTATAGCTGCAGCGAGCGCGGCAGCGCCAGCAAGGGAGGGACATTAGACGATTTTCCATTATATGAATTTCCTGTTAGACGATTTTCCGTTACACTGTTGTACGGTGTACGTTCTTCCAGTTATGCGATTTTACAGTTAGACGATTACCCCTAGCCCTGAACAAAGGCCCCGCTTGAGAAAAACTCGAGTGTGGCGCAATAACAAAACTGAATTACGCAAAATGTATTTAAAATATACACTGTGAACAAAATATACAAAAAAAAATTTATAATACTAGAAAATTCTGGAAAACACTGCTCAAATAATACTAGAAAATAATGGAACACATTTGCTCAAATATCACTAGAAAATACTGTGTAACACTACTAAGTGCCAGAAAATACTGGAAAACAGTACTGGAAAACTGCTGAAATAGCACTGGGAAATACGGCGCTGATTTTAAAACGTTAACGCATACGCTTTGGAAGTTGACGCGCTCTCAGCTGTAGCCATATGGCACCCTTTTCTTCCCGAAAATGGTTGGGATAAGTGGGGACAGACTCGAACCCGGAATTTCTGGCACATCGTGAGATATAGACTTATATTTGTGCTCATCATCTACCTAGCTCCGTAATAACTCCTGTACTGAACGAAATCTTGGGGGAAGGGGGAGGGGGGACTTGATTACCATAAATCGCCTGCTTTCTTCCTGTTATCCACCCATTCGATCGAGCCCCCCTTCGCCCCCCCCCCCCGCCCTCCACCCTCCTTCAAAGAAAAAAGACCGGATGTTTTCAATTGAGTTTTTTCCCGTTTTAAAACCTTTTTTTTTTGTTTTTTTTTCTTCCCCCAAGTTCCCTTTTTCCAATGTCAAAATAAAACAATCGGTCTTGGAGGAGATTGTTTGTCATGCGTATTTTTTTGGAACCTTCAGATGCAACACAACCCCTGACTGAAACTCAAATCTTGCAGCAACAAACAAGTGAGGACGTAGCTCAAAAATAGAAAACATGTCGGCCATACTTCAGTTCATATGGAAGTCATACGTATAATCTGTCTCGGATGTTTGGGAGTCACTCTAGTAGCTAAGGCGGTATTCCCGCACATCTGACGTGCGGCAGGCAGTTTTATATTTTTTTTATTCATCCTCCCTTCCCCCCTCTCGTGTCTTCGTTTTTGTGCACTCTTCCGTTAAAGAATCCCCATTCTTCATTTTTCGTTGTAAGATTTACAGCTCGTGCGTCAGTCACGTCTGTCTCCCTCGAGCTGCGAACGCCTCCTGTAGCCTACTAGCGAACATCCAGCTGGTCGACAACTTGGTTGGACCACTGATCTCTACGTTCTCTAATCTGGATGACACAAGTTTTATCTGCCGCACTGCTATAGCGATTAATTTAATTTAATTTAATTTAATTTAAATTTAGGGCTAGAATTACGAGAAAGAAAGACGTGAAAATGACGTGATTCTAAAGTTTTTACGGACGTTTCAAACGATGACGTAATATAGTTTTCAGTTATACATTAGGAAACGCGGTGTTGTCTCTCAATCTCAATTTTTTTTTTTTGGGGGGGGGGGCCGTAATTTTCTTGGCTGGTGTTTAGAGTGAGTGCCAGCAGAGAGTATCATCCAAATTGAGGAACTGGAGGAAAAAATATTTCTAAAGGTTAAATTGGAGAAATGGAAAAGGTGGAGAAATTGGATAAATAAAAAAAATACAAATAATTGAGTTACAGAGCTGATAAAATGGAGAAATTGTAGAAAGTGAAGAAATTAGGAAGATTAAGAAAGTGGAGAAAACCGAAGAAAAAAATAAATGCAGAAATTAGAAACTTTTATTTTTTTTTGATGGACACAGCAGGACACTGAATAATTGAAAAAGTGGATAACGTTGAGAATGGGAAAATTACAAAACTGGCGAGTGTGGAAAAATGGGAGAAGTGGAGAAATTGAAGAAACGATAGAAATGGGTAAATTGGAGAACATCGAGACAGTGAAGAAACTTCAGCAAATGGAGAAATGGTGAATAAAGAAACAGAAAAAAAATTAGATAAAATTGAGAAATGAAAAGAAATGCTGACGAAATTGAAAAATTTGATAAATGAGGACAACATTAGAAAATAAAGCAGGATAATTTGAGAAAGTGGGAAACAAAAACCTAAACTAAGAAATGCAGAAATTGGGGTAATTGAAGAAATGAGAGGTTACACCTATTTTCAAACTGGAGCTGGTTTTTGCCGATATTCAAAAATGGCACTGATAGTTGGCGAAATTTCAAAATGGCACATATTTCAACCGAAATTTCAAACCGGCACTGGCTTTTGCCAAAATTTCATAGTGGCGTTGATTTTGCCGCAAACTTTGAAGATGACGCTGAATTTGGCCGGCATTTGAAAATGATGCTGATTTTTTGAAAAAATTCAAAACCGGTGCTGATGTAGTCCAAAAGTCGGAATGGTGTTTAATTTTTTCAAGCTTTTTCAGCTTCATTGTGTTACATCTAAAAAATATTGTACTGCCCGCAACTTCAATTAAGTTTGAGGGTTTTATGCTTGTTTAGTTTTGCTTGCGGCAGTATTCTCCCTTACCCCCGCCTTTTCTTTGCAATTAAATTTTTATTTCAGTATAGTAGTCTATGTAAATGATTCCTTACGCGCAGTCTTGTCGTTTGAATTTGACGACCATTGTTTCCGAAATTGCGTTTTTTTAAGGGTGGGGCTGGGACGGCATTTCGACTATTTTTTTTTTTTTTCTAAATTGTACCGAAGTAAAACTCGCCGCTGAGTGCACAACTTTTTTTTTAGGCGAATTTGGTTATGTAAAAAAAATGTGCCTATAATTCTCTCCCCACCCCCCTTCCTGTCCCTTCGGTACCCCGGGCCCTGTTTAGCAGGGCCAAAACCGTCGCTATGTTGAATAAGGAACGGCAAATAATAAATTCGAAGAATTCGGTAAAATATAAAATACAAAATCATGAATATAGCCTAGAATCTTTTTATAGGATCATTTTTGACGACGAGCAGCTGGGAGGGGAAGGGTGGGGGAGCGAAGAAAGTTCTGGATTGGGGAGTTCCTTCCAGTGGCCTCTAGACTTCGAGATTTAGGAAATAGGCTACTGGAAACAGATTCGGGTCTACGGGAGGGGACAACCGCTCCTCCCTCCTTTACAGGTCTGTAATGCCCCGTGAATTATTTATTACGTGCTACATACGTAAAAGGTAGGTCTTACAATAACTTCACGTAATTTGGAGACACGAAATATTTATATGACACAAAAATTAAACAATTAACACCCTCCCCAACAACAAAAAATTAAACTTAAATATGCCTTTTCACCTTTTCAACTCCTAGATGCAGCACCGTAGAATCTTCGAGCAATATAGAGAAAATAGCAGCAAATTAAAAAAGGAACAACAGTATTCGCAGCAGCGCCGCGATTTTCATAACTAAAACAAGATCACGTGAACCACATCAGCCTACTGGATGATGGAGAATCTCGAACGTGGATGCTGTGTTTAGAATATGGGAAACGATATCAAAATGGTGAACAGGCGCCTTTAATAACATATACCAGACTCAGGACCTCCCCACCCCCCAATCCTGATCAAAATCCAGAAAATGGACCTTAGTCGGTAGGGCGAACTACAAATAACGTAAAAAAAAAAAAAACCTTGTACCGTGTTGTGCACAGAACTAAATATAATAATAATAAGAATTAAAGTTTATTTTCCGACAAACTACCGATATAGTAAAACGGGGTTTGATGGGGCATCGTTAAAACAAAAATAACATAAGACTGATGTGTATGGTAGCAGATTGGTTATTATTGTGTATTTAAAACAAATGATTTTTTAAACAACATAATCAGGTAAAGCATTCACGTCTTAGACATCTCCCAAAAATATACACAATATCACAAATATAGACAAAAAACGTATGTCTAACTTGAATTTTCGGTGATAAATTTATACGATCACCATCATCAGAAGCTCCATAATGATACACGACGGTTACATTTTGGCAAACAAAAAGTCTAAAAGACGAAAAACGTCACAGCGTTCCGCCATTTTAAACTGCGACCACTGATCTCAACGCTAAATATCCAGACCGAGCTCAACTTTCCATTGTAGATCTAGACAGGTGCTAACCGAAGGGTCTTAGACATGCGAAGCGAAGCGTCTTAGACGTGAACTTATTTGAAAAAAAGTATTTTCCTCAGTTTAAGTGACGGGTTTCTTTATCAATTTCAGGGAGTGGGCCGCAGCCCTGGTCCGTCTCTGTCTACATTAACATTAAAGAAGATTGACGGATCCTGGATTATGGTCCTGGATTGTAAAAAAATCAAATCAAATCAAATCCTGGATTCCAGGATTTTATTTCATTTGATTTATAAGCGAGCTCAACCTTACAAGGTCATCAGCCCGACAACCCAAAATACAACTTACTCACTTACCAAAACATAAACACTAATCCAGGAGACTACGTAACAACAAATAAAATCAAACAAATAAATACAGAAATAAAATCTCTACTTGCAGCGCCATTGTTTCTACGTTTCGCCAGTGTCATTTAGTGGAACAAAATCTGCCGCTTCAGCTTGCCACATTATTGATAAAATTCACATTTAACAAATTTCTCATTTAAAGGTGCCTGTTCACCATTTCAAAAGCGTTGCGCATATTCTAAACAAAGCATCCACGTTCAGGATTCCCCGTCATCCAATAGGCTGGTGTGAGTCATGTGACATCGTTTTAGTTGTGAAAATCGCGGCGCTGTTGCGAATAGCGTTGTTCCATTTCTAAATTACCGCCATTTTCTTTATGTAGCTCGAAGATTCTACGGCGCTGCATCTAGGAGTTGAAAAGGTATAAAGGCGCCTTTAACTGTCTCATTTGTCCGTTGAAGTGGCACTACCACCGACTGAAAAGCATACGAAAATACCGTAGCGCCACGTAGCGTCAGTGATACTATTTAAAAGGACGTTGCTACCAGCGCCATTTTTGTCGATCCTCCGCATCAAGTACGGCCCCAATGTTAGTCAATCCCTAGCTAAAAATCCGTTTTAAAATGTGGCGTCTATGAGATTTTCTGTTGAATATTGGTAACTTTATTTAATGCGTCCCGCACGTATATGATCCTTTGGGCTTCTACAATAACCATGACGTTGTAGGGTCAGGTGATACGTGCCACTGTCTTCCCCAAAGACAACTAGACAGTCAAAGGATTTGCAAAGTAACGTTTGGTGGGACTTCAAGGCCGGTTTCGGAAATTCCAAGTTAAGCTAAATTGCTGGAATGTGGCTATAGTCGTGGTTCAGCTTTGGTTATGCTTTAATCTTAAAGCAACACACCGCCTGCCTTATAACCTTCCGCCTGCCTCACAACACCCACGGGACGATCACATCCGCGTATTTACCACAGCTAAGGTCAACTGAGACGGTAACTTCGTTCCTCGCAACGAAAACGTAGCTACTGTCTCAATTGGCATTGCGCCTAATAGTCCAGCCAGCGTGAACCCATTGATTGTGTCGTCACAAACCCGAATGATTCTCGTATTTTAAAATCACAATTTATAATTTTCTAGGCTAGTGTCTTACAATTTTGCTTCGGCGATCTATTGGAATAATTAATTTTAATTTTTACCGCATTAGTCTATTAGATTGTAGATCTCATGGTAATTATTACAAAATTAGTAGATGTACACACAGAGATGAAACGTCATGATTATTGTACGTGCGCATTGCATCATTTATTGACGGATCGTTCTGAAATATAGTTTTAACAATATTCAACAGAAAATCTCCTAGACGCCACATTTTAAAACGGATTTTTAGTAAGGGAAAGACTAACGGTAAGGAAATAAACCTTTGGGTGTGTACTTGATGTGGAGGATCGAGAAAAATGGCGCTGGGAGGTATATCCCTTTAAAGAGACTCGTGGCTTGTTTGTTTCGTTAAAAAAAATGGCGTTGTGCATTCCTCTGTGGTGCATTCTTCACTTGATGCAAGCAAGTGCTAGATAGCGCTAGATGTTGCCAGATTCTGCAGACTTTCAATCGGTTATAGTGCCACTTTAATTATTCGTTTGTACTTCTTCAATTTTCGTGGACAAGTGCTGTATTTTTTTTTTATTTCCGCGTTAAAAACAAAACCCCTGGACCACGGGATGCTCTCCAAATATGTAATTT
>JAHWFP010072914.1:0-13353 GCA_023313725.1 Lithobius niger | reverse complement strand
CACTCCATGTTTCTGTTTTGTGTGAATTCTTGATATCTGTAATATCCGACTGTTTTCTTTCTTTAATTAGTGATGCATTGTACATGTCTGCGGGTGTGTGGATTTTGGCATGAGGAGGGGAGAAGTCTGTTTTGAGAGATGCACGTACTAACAGAGGAATGTACCCCCAGCCCCACTACACGGATAAATTCATGTAAATTCTATGTTCACTTCATTGGCTGCTCCCCAGGATATCTCCCCACAGTCGATCCCTCCATGCAGAACGTTACCAACGGGTTGACCCTACCAACAGAACACGAACGTATTGGACCTCCACTGATCATGCAAATTTTACCAACATTAGAGAAAAGAGCCTACCTGGTTACTTTAGCATATATGGGATCTGTTCAGGATAGAGGAAGAGACTATGTGGTTTCTTCAGTAATTATTGGATGTATTTGGGAAGGAAGAGATGCTACCTGGTTTATGTAGAAGCTGAAGGATCTATTCGGAGTTTCTTCAGAAGCTATGACATGTATTCAGGGTAGGGTGAGAGGTTATCTGGTTTCTTCAGCAACTATGGGATCTATTCAGAGACTACTTGGCTGAGGGACTACTTGGCTTCTTCACCAGCCATGGGATATATTCAGGGAATGGTGTGGGACTAAGAAGTTTCTTCAGCATCTACTGGATCAATTTTGGTAGTGTGAGAAACTACCTGGGTTCTTCAGCAGCTATAGGATCTATTCAGGGTAGGGAGAGAGACTACGTGGTTTCTTCAGCAGCTATGAGGTCTCTTCAGGGTAGGGTGAAAGGTAACCCGGTTTCTTAACAGGTATTGTATTAATTCAGGGTTGGGTTATAGACTACCTGGTTTCTCCAGAGCTGTGGGATCTCTTCAGGGTACGGTGACAGTCTACCTGGTTTCTTCAGAAGGTACAGATCTATTCAGGCCAATGAGAGAGGCAACCCACTTTCTTCAGCAGCTATTGGATTTTTTCAGGGAAGGGACAGAGGATACCTGGCTTCTTCAACATCTGTGGGTTCTATTCAGTATAGGGTGAGTGACTACCCGGTTTCTTCAGAAGCTATGGGTTCTTGTCAGGGTAGTGTGACAGATTAATTAGCTTCTTCAGCAGCTATGGGATTTATTCAAGGTTGGGAGAGAGCTGCAGGTTTTTTTTTTCAAAAAAAAGATATGGATTCTCTTCAGGGTAGGGATAAAGTCTACCAGGTATCTTCTGCAGCTTTGGGATATATTCAGGGTAGGGTGAGGGACTAGGAGGCTTCTTCAGCAGCTACAGGATCTATTCTGGGTAGGGTGAGAGATTACCTGGTTTCTACAACAACTATGTGATAAATTCAATGCAGAATAAGAGGCCACTTGGTGTTTGTACCACATACGTGATCAGTAGAGTGAGAAACTACGTAAGTTCTTCAGCAGCTGTGGGATCTATTGAGGATAGGGACAGATGCTTGTAGTTTCTTCAGGAGCTATGTTATCTATTCAGGCTAGGAAGAGAGACTACCTAGTTTCTTCATAAGCTGTAGTAACTATTCAGTGAAGGGTGAGAGACTACCTGGCTCCTTCAGTAGATACTGGATCTATTCAGGTTGGGTTGAGAAGCTATATCGTTTCTTTAGCAACTAAGGGATCTACTAAAGGAGGGGTGAGAGACTAATATGCTTCGTCAGCATCTATTGGGTCTATTCAGGATAGGGTTAGGGCTATAAGGTTTCTTCAGTACTATGGGATCTATTCGGGTTAGGAAAAGTGGCTACCTTGTTTCTTTAGCATCTATAAGTTCTTTCAAGGTAAGAGTGATAACAGTGTGATTTTTTCAGCAACTACTGGATATATTCGGGAATAAAGACAAACTATGCTTCTTCAGATGCTTTGGGGTCTATTCAGGGCAGGGTGAAAGGGTACCTGGCTTCTGTAGAAGCTAAGGGTAGGGTGAGAAGCTGTCTGGTTTCTTCAGAAGCCATAGGTTGGTGGGCTACCTGGTTTCTTTAGCAATTATGGGATCTATTCAGAGTAAGCTAAGAGACTAATTTGCTTCTACAGCAGCTGTGGAATCAATTCAGGGTGGTGTGAGAGACTACCTGGTTTTTGCAACAGCTGTTCTATCTATTCTGGGAAGGATTAGTAGCCACTTGGTTTCTATGACAGCTATAGGATCAGTTCAGTGCAGGGTGGAAAACTACCTGGGTTGTTCAACAATTATGGAATCTGTTTATTGTAGGGTCCTAGACTACTTAGCTCCTTCGGCAGCTATGGGATTATTCTATGCAGGGTGAGAGACTACTTGGTTTCCTCAGCAGCCATGAGGACTCCTGAAAGTAGTTTGAAAGGCATCCTGGTTTCTTCAACAGCTATTGTATTTATTCAGGGTTGGTTAGAGACTATCTGATTTCTTATGCATCTATGGGATCTATTCAGGGTAATGTGACTGACTGAGTGGCTATGGGATCTTTTCAGATTTATGGGATGGTTACCCGATTTATTCAGCAGCTATATGACCTATTCAGGTCAGGGTGAGAGGCTACTGGTTTATTTGATAGCTATGTAATCTATTCATAGTAAGGTGAGAGACTAATTGGCTTTTCAGCAGCTATGGAATCTATTCTGGGTAGGGATAGATGCTACCTGCCCTATTGGAAATCCTACTGGAAATTGTTTACTGGACCAGTACGAATTTACCTATTGGACCAGTCCTACTTACTGGTTTATGGAATACTGGATATGTAGGGTAATAATACTGGTCCAGTAACAATTGAATGCAGGACTAGTAGGTTCTTCTTACTAGACCATTACCAAATTGTTGTTCTTCTTACTGGTCCAATAGCCAAGGTGTACAGGACCAGTAGGGTTTTCCTATAGGGCCAGTAATAATCTTGTACTGGTTCAATAAAACTTCATTGCTGTACCAGTAGGCTTCTCTAGAAAAAAATAGTGCGTACATATTCTATGCTATTAATTATTACAACAGATTAAGCCTTTCCTGAAATACTTCTGTATACATGGTTACAATGCAGCCACGAACACTAGTACTTACCTGCCTTCTGTAGCCTAACTCTTGCTGTATTGACAATTTTGGATGGTGGTGATCAGCTTTATACACACACAATATCTTGAGCATTCACGTTATGGGCCTAGGATTTCTATATTACTGATTTCTGCTAAAGTTATGTAAGCCGGACTGTGTTTTAAACAATCAATTGGCATTAATTGTTTAGCAACTAAAGAACCTTTCATTATGCTATTAAAATATATAACTAATTTACTTATTGCTTTAATATAAAATTCTTGTCAGACCTGTAGGCTTTTGTTATTAGTCCTGTAAGGAGAGCCTATTGGTCCAATTAGTATTAAAAAACGCTTAAGCGTATAAAATACGGATGTAAGCCTTAAAAAACTTAAAGCCTTGAAGGAACAGATATTAGAAAAAGACATGTAAGCCATCAGCGTTGCTCTAATACGTGTAAAAAAATCTCCAGCTTACATGTCTTTTTCTAATATCTGTTTCATCAGGGCTTTAAGTTTTTTAAGGCTTACATCCGTATTTTATACGCTTATGCGTTTTTTAATACTAATATCCCTTATTTTTTTTTCTTGTTTTAGCAAGGATAACACAGAAAAGAACACTGTAATCACCTTAAAATAACTGTTATAAGATAGTCTTTTCCATGGCTGATTCGTTTTATACTGCTAAGAGTGACTTTTGCACCCAATTTCATGTTTTTAGCTTGATCCATAAGAATTTGTTGCCCAAACCCCAGGGAAACATCACGAGGAGGTTCTGGGGCGGGAGGGGGGGGGGGCACTGATGGCACTTTGGGTATTTCATTGGGGTCCATGGCTGGTTCGATTTTTACTGTTAAGAAAGACTTGTGCACCAAATTTATGTTTTCTGCAAAATTTTCTGCAAAAATTTGTTACTCCACTTAATGATTTTTGCCCAGTGCTCTACAATAATAATTGCATGGAAAGCCAAATGGCCTTCCACCCACCTAGGTATGCTTTCAGGCATGGAATGGCCCTAGGCCTTGTCCATACCTACGTTTTAAGCTATAGAACTTGAAAATCGGTGCTGTGATTCGATCTCCAGGCGAGGACAAAGAGTCCCAACAGCAACATTAATGATTTCTGCCCAGTGCTCTGCAATAATAATTGCTCTGCCGACGAGAATACTGCAGTCACATCAAAATCGGTTTAAAAGACCTTGGTCGGTTGTTAATACCTACATTTTAAGCTACACAAATTGAAAATCGGCTCATTGGTTCGATCTCTAGGTGGGAGCAAAGGTTTTAGGCCATTTGGCTTTCCGTGTCAAGAATATTGTAATTACGTTAAAATTGCCTGCGAAAGGCCCTAGGCCTTGTCCATACCTACGTTTTAAACTATAGAACTTGAAAATCGGTTCTGTGGTTCGATCTCCAGGTGAGGACAAAGAGTCCCAACAGCAACATTAATGATTTCTGCCCAGTGCTCTGCAATAATAATTGCTCTGCCGACGAGTATACTGCAGTCACATCAAATCGGGTTCAAAAGGCCCTGGTCGGTGTTAATACTTACATTTTAAGCTATACAAATTGAAAATCGGTTCATTGGTTCGATCTCTAGGTGAGAGCAAAAGTTTTAGCCCATTTGGCTTTCCGTGTCAAGAATATTGTAGTTACGTTAAAATAGCCTGCGAAAGGCCCTAGGCCTTGTCCAGACCTACGTTTTAAGCTATAGAACTTGAAAATCGGTTCAGTGGTTTGGTCTCCAGGTGAGGGCAAAGAGTCCCAACAACAACAACAACAACAACAACAACAACAACAACAACAAGAAATGGCCATGCTGTGGACGCCGAACGGTTTGATTGTTGTCATTAAAATTTTTAATGTGGTGAAATAGTTACGACACGACCCCAAATACCGAATTTCGTTGGTCTATGTCAATTCTGGGCGAGACTATAATAGGAGTTCAAAGTTTGACGTTTAACATGGAAGTTCATGCTGAGGCTTACATAAGAACCGCTACCGCGGTCCTTATGTAAGCCTCAGCATGAACTTGATAACTAACTAACTTGATACCGCGGTCCTTGATAACTAACTCGGCCTACTGGTCCTGTAAAACCTGCTCGTTGAATAGTAATAATAGCTACTAGACCAGCAATCCAAGTTATTTATTATGACATCGATTTAGAAATATTTTACTGAGTGCAAAACAGTGTACTCCTGAATGTTTTAGGTGCAAATTACAAGCTTAAGGGCACAAATTAATAAGACGGGCATATAAGTTACGCTTTTCCAAGGATTTCTTTTATAAGTTAATTTTCCGTATGAGTTTTTCAAAATATTTGATAAATTGTTAGAGTTGCTTTGTTAGAGTTGCTTCTGTGACGATATTTAACAAATGCTCCCTGAAAAGCAATGCAATAAAATAAAGATACACAGGCAATTCACTGTATATTGCATTCCTGCAGAAAAAAGCAATTAGAAAACACCCACGAAACACCAATACTCGGAGGATATGTGCATGTGCCGCTACTGTTTAGGTCAAATTTGCCAGATGCTGTCGCTTGCTGCCCAAACTGCTCAAAAAAAAAAAAAACTAAACATTTCTTACTTGAGTTACTGGTCCAGTTGAAACGATGTACTCCTATTACTGGTCCAGTTCAAAATATGTGCTGGAGGTATTGGTCCAGTTGAAATTTCTTACTGGACATACTGATCCAGTAGAATTTTTCCATTAGGATTTCCAATAGGGTGGTTACTTCAGCAGCTATGGAATCTTTTCAGGGTTGGGCTAGATGCGGCCTAGTTTCTTCAGCAGCTTTTGGATCTATTCAGTGTAGGGTGAAAGACTACTTGGCTTCTACAGCAGCTATGGATACTATTTGAAGTAAAGTGAAAAACTAAGAGGCATCTTTGTTATAGGATCTATTCAGGGTAGAGTGAGAGCCACCCTGGTTGCTTCAGTAGATATGAGGTGTCTCCAGGGTAAGGTCAGAGGTAACCTGGTTTTTCAACAGTTCTGGTATCTATTCATGTTTGGGTGAGAGACTACCTGGTTTCTTCAGCTACAATGGAATCTATTCAAGGTAGGATGAGTGGCCACTTAGTTGCTTTAGCGGTAATGGGATCTATGCATGATAGGAAGACTTTCTGTCTGGTTTCTGCAACAGCGATGGGATCTACTCAGGTTATGAAGAGAGGCTACCTGTTTTTTTTCAGCACTATGGGATCTATTCATGGAAGACTGAGGATAACTGCTTTCTTCAGCATCTATGGGATATATTTAGTTTATGGTAAGATCCCATAGCCAGGGTGAGAGGCTAACTGATTTCTTCTGCAGCTTTGGAATCTATTCAGGCTAGGGTGAGTGGCAATCTGATTTCTTAAGCAGCTATGGGAGCTGTTCTGGGTTGCGAGAGAGCCCACCTGGGTTCTTCAGCAGTTAGGGGATTTACTCAGGGTAGGGTGAGAAGCTATCTGGTTTCTTAAGAAAGTATGGGATCTGTCTTGGGTAGGGTAAGAACCTCTCTGGTTCCCTGGTTAGGGTAAGAAGCTATCTGGTTTCTTAAGCAGCTGTGTGATCTTGTCTGGTTAGGGAGAGAGGCCACCTGGGTTCTTCATCAGTTATAGGATCATTTCAGGATAGGGCGAGAGCCACCTTGTTTTTTCAGAAGCTGTGGGTCCTGTTCATGGTAGGGTCAGTGGTTACCTGGTTTCTACAGCAACTATAGGTTCTGTTCAGGTGAGGAAGAGTGACCAACTGATTTCTTTGGAAGCTATGTAATCTATTCAGAGCAAGATGAGAGACAAGTTGGCTTTTTCTGCAGCTATGGGATCTTTTCAGGTTAGAAACAGAGGCTCCCTTTTTTAGTATCTTTGGAATCTATTCACGGTAGATGTCAGACTAAGATTCTTCATTATGGGATGTATTCAGAGTAGGGATAGAGGATACTTGGTTCCTTTAGCAGCTACAGGATATACTCAAGATAGGGTGAGAGACTAATATGCTTCTTTAGCAACTATTGGATATATTAGGGAATGAAGAGGGACGACCTGCTTTCTTCAGATGCTATAGGGTCTATTTAGGATAGGGTGAGAAACTACATGGTTTCTGCAGATACTAGAAGTTCAGACCCGATCTTCAGACGCGATGACAACCTGTTTATGGTAGAATGAGAGGCTACCTCGTTTCTTTATCAACTACGGGATGAATTTAGATAGGCTGACAGATTAATTAGATTCTTCAGCAGCTGTGGAATCTGTTCAAGATAGGGTGAGAGACTATCTGGTTTTTGCAATAGCTATGTAACCTACACAGGGTAGGATAGGAAGCCACATGGTTTCTATACCAGCTATGGAATCTATTCAGTGCAGGGTGAGAAACTACCTGGTTCCTTCAGCAGGTATGGAATGTATAGGATCTTACCCGTTTCCCGAGTGTGAGTGCTGAGCTCTAACAATAACGAGGGCGCCCAGCGCCCGAGGTATTGTTGGGCTTAGCATGAGGGAACGAGTAAGATCCTATTTCTCAACCGCTTTCGTGTTCTCCACACGACCCGTCATTGTTACCACGCGTTGACTTATTGTTGCATTTGAACTAGTGCTAACGATAGTTAAGCGGCGTACAAACGTTCTAGTGAAGATATGATGGTGGCAGCATCTGATGTTTTGCACGGTAACCAAACCACTGACAAAACATAACTGCAGTGAATTTGACGATGAACAATTAAAGCGAACAGTCATGGTGCCACATTACATGTCCTACAACTGTGTTATGTTGTCATGAATTTTAATTTTTGCATTGCGAATGTTTCGTAGTCTTTATTTTTAGGTTGCAGTGCATTTCTGAATTTTAATAATTCTTGAATACGAAAGCTTCGTACTTTGCTTTTTATTTTGGTTGTTGGATGTATTTGATCTGTGTTTAATCATCATTGATAAAATTACGAAAGGATATTCGTGTTGTTGGCGTTTATGCCGTATTTGTGACAGATGTAAAACAAAAATGGAAAGCAGTGCTGAGATATCCCAGCACCCAAACCAAAAACCATTGTTGTAATCCTACACTGTTCCATTGTTACAAGAGTGCGGAGAAGAAGAAAGCGGTTGAGAATATTCTATGCAGGGTGAGAGACTACCTGGCCCACTGAGCAGCTATGGGTTTATTCATAGTAGAGTGAGAGACTACGTGGCTCGTTTAGTAGCTATGGAATCTATTCAGTGTTGGATGACAGTCTATCTGGTTTCTTCAGCAACTAGGATCTATTAAAAGTAGGGAGAGAAACTACCCAATTTCTTCAGTAGCCATGGGATCTATTCAGGGAAGATACTAAGGATACCTAATTTTGTCAACAGCTATGGGATCTATTTAGTATTGGGAAAGAGACTACCTGGTATCTTCAGAAAAATATAGATCTTGACAGAGTAATGTGACTAAGTGGTTCTTCAGCAGCTATGGGATCTACTCATGGTAGGGTGAGGGGCCCGTCTGGTTTCTTAAGCAGCTGTGGGATATGTTCTGGGTAAGAGAGTGTCCACCTGGGTTCTTCAGCAATTATGGAAACTATTCAGGGTAGGGTGAGAGGCTATTTGGTTTCTTAAAGAGCAGTGAGATCATTCTGGGTAGAGTTCGGAGAGACCCCCGGGGTTCTTCAGCAGTTATAGGATTAATTCAGAGTAGGGTGAGAGCTACCTTGGGTTTTCAGAAGCTTTTGTTTCCAATGAGGGTAGGGTCAGCTATTACCTGTTTTTTCAGCAGCTATATGATCTATTCATGTTAGGGTGAACTGAGAGGCTAACTGATTTATTCGGCATCTATGGTATGTGTTGATAGTTGGGTTAGAGAGTACTTTGCTTTTTCAACAGCTATGGAATCTATTCAGGGTAGGGTGAGATGCTCATTGGTACCTCCGGCAGATATGGAATATATTCAGGGTAGGCATAGATGCAACCTGGTTACTTCAGCAACTATGGAATCTATTCAGGTAGAGACAGATGATGCCTGGTTTCTTCAGCAACTATGGGATCTATTCAGGGTAGGGTGAGAGGCTACCTGTTTTTTTTTTGCACTATGGGATCTATTCAAGGTAATTTCAACGACTACGTGCGTTCTTCAGCACCCATCGGATCTATTGAGGTTCAGGTGAGGGGCTAACTGGATTCTTAGCCAGCCGTGGAATCTATTCAGGGCAGGGTGAGATGAAACCTGGCCCCTTCATCAGCTATGGAATGTATTCAGGGAAGATTAGAGGCTACTTGGTTTCTTTAGCAACTATGGGATCTATGCAAAGTAGGCTGAGAGACTAATAGATTCAGGGTAAGGTTAGAAACTACCTGGTTTCTGCAACAGCTATGGAATCTATTCTAGTTAGGCTGAGTGGCCACTTAGTTTCTTTAGCAGCTACGATATCTGTTCTGGGTATAGTGAGAGGCTACCTGATTGCTTCACCAGCTATGGATCTATTCAGGGTACCGTGAGAGGCGACTTGGTTTCTGCACCGGCTATGGGATCTTTTCAGTGTAGGGGAGAAACTACCTGGTTTCTTTAGAATGTATGGAGTGTATTCAGGGTAGCTGTAAACAAAGTTTGTTTATGATGGGATCTTTTCAGAGATGGGATAGAGGATACTTGGTTAGATTAGTAGCTAAGAGAACTACTCAAGGAAGGGCGAGAGGGTGATATGTTTCTTCAGCAACTATTGTATATATTAGGGAATGAAGAGAGACGACCTGCTTTCTTCAGATGCTATGGGGTCAATTCAGGTTAGGGTAAGAGACTACATGGTTTCTGTAGATACTAAGGGATCTACTCAGGGAAACGTGAGACGCTGTCTGGTTTCTTCAGAAGCGATGACAACATTCAGGGTAGGTAAGAGGCTACCTGGTTTCTTCAGCAACTACGCAATCAATTTAGAGTAGGCTGATATAGTAATTGCCTTCTTCAGCAACTGTGGAATCGATTCAGGGTAGGGTGAAAAACTATCTAGTTGTTGCAATAACTATGTAATCTATTCAGTGCAGGTTGATAAACTACCTGGCTCGTTCAGCAGGTATGGGATTCTTCCATGCAGGGTAAGAGACTACCTGGGTCGTTGAGCAGTTACTAGAACTATTCAGGGTAGGATGAAAGGCAACCAGGTTTCTTCAACAGCTATTGTATTTAATCAGTGTTCTTTTAGATACTAGATACTACCTGGTTTCTTCAGCAGCTGTCGGATCTATTCAGGGTAGGATGACAGTCTACCTGGTTTCATCAGAAACTAAGGGTCTATTCAGGGAAGGGAGAGAGGCACCCAAGTTTCTTCTACAGCTATGGGATCTATTCAGTATAGGGTGAAAGACTACCTGGTTTAAACAAAAACTATGTGTTCTTATCAGGTTAGTGTGACGGACTAAATCCGAATGGCATCTATACAGGCTAGGGAGAGAGGTAACATGTGTAGTTCAGCAGCTATGAGGTCTATTCAGGGTAGGGCGAGAGCAACCTTGATTTTTTTCAGAAAGTGATGGTTTTAATCAGATTAGGGATAGAGGCTACCTGATTTCTTCTGTTGCTATTGGAACTATTCAGGGTAGGGTCACCGGCTTCCTGGTTTCTTCAGAAGCTATAGGTTTATCAGGTCAGGATGACAGGCTAACTAGTTTATTCGGTGGCTTTGGAATCTATTCAGGGTTGGATGTAGGCTTTGTGGTATCTTCAACTGCTATTGGATATATAGAAACTATGGGATTTTTTTCAGGGACGGGTCATAGGCTATCTAGATTATTCAGCAACTATGGCATCTATCCATAGGATGGTGAGACACTACTTGGCTTGTGCAGCAGCTATGGAATCTATTCAAGGTAGGTTGACAGACTGAGAGGCTTCTTTGTTACATGATCTATTCAGGGTAGGGGAGGGGGGTGAAAGGCAGTATCTTCACCAGTTACGGTGTCTATTCATTGTTGGGTGGGAGACTGAGTTCTTCTGCAACTGTAGGATCTATTCAAGGTATTCAAGCTATTTCTAACTGGTTTCTTCAGCAGTTATTGGATATATTACGGTAAGAAAAGTGATTGGTAGTTTCTTCAGATCCTTTGGTCTATTTAAGGTAGGTTGCAGAAACTGAGAGGATGCTTCAGCAGCTATAGGATCTATTTAGCGTAGGATGAGAGGCTAGATCGTTTCTTCAGCAGCTATGAGGTCTCTTTAGGGTAGATTGAAAGGCAACCTGGTTTCTTCAACAGCTATTGTATTTATTCTGGGTTGGATTACAGTCTAGATGATTTTTTCGGCAACTATGGAATCTTTTCAGAGTAGGGTGAGTGTCTACTTGGCTTTTTCAGCAGCTATGAAATATATTCAGGGTAGGGTGAATTGCTGCTTTGTATCTTCTGCACTATGGAATCTATTCAGTTAGACTGAGAGACTACTTGGTTTCTGCAACAGCTATGTGATCTGTTTAGGGTAGGATGAGAAGCACCTTGGTGTCTATACCAGTTATGGGATATATTCAGTGCAGGATGAGAAACATTCTGGGTTGTTCAGCAGTTATGGGGTTATTCTATGCAGGGTGAGAGGCTAGCTAGCTCGTTGAGCAGCTACTGGGTCAGTTCAGGGTAGGATGAGAGGCTACATGATTTCTTTAGTAGCCATGAGGTCTATTCATGGTATGTTAAATGGTAACCTATTTTCTTCAACAACTATTTTGTTTATTATGGGTTGGGTTAGAATTTACCTGGTTTCTTTAGTAGCTTTGGGATCTATTCAGGGGAGGGTGACAGTCTACCAGGTTTCTTCAGCAGCTACGGGTCTATTGAGGGAAAGGAGAGAGGCGACCCAGTTTCTTCAGTAACTATGTGATCTTTTCAGTGAAGGGATGAAGGATACCTGGTTACTTCAACAGCTAAGGGATCTATTCAGTATAGGGTGAACGACGAACAAGTTTAGGCAGAAGCTATGGGATCTTGTCAGGGTAGTGTGACAGACTAAGTGGTGATGAGAACTATTCAGGGTAGGGTGAGAGACTACCTAGTTTCTTCAGCTGCTATGGGATCTATTTAGGGTATGGAGAGACGTAACCTGTGTTCTTCAGCAGCTGTGAGATCTCTCAGGGTATGGTGAGAGCAGCTATTGGTTGCTTCACCAGCTTTGCAATTTCTTCAGTGTGTGGTAGGAGACTACCTGGTTTCTGCAACAGCTATGTGACCTACTCAGTAAAGGATGAGAGGCGACTTGGTTTCTGCACCAGCTATGGGATATGTTCATTGTAGGTTGAGAGACTATATGGCTCCTTCAGCAGCTGGGGGTTTATTCCATTTTGGGTGAAGACTACCTGGCTCGTTCAGATGCTGTGGGATCCATCAGGGCTGGGTGAATAGAACCCTGAATAGTTTCTTCAGCAACTAGGATCTATTAAAATTGGGGAGAGAGACTACCCAGTTTCTTCAGCAGCTATGGGATCTATTCAGGGAAGAAACAGGATACCTGCTTTCTTCAACAGCTAACGAGTATCTTCTGAACCAATGGATCTTGTCATGGTAGTGTGACAGACCATGGAGATTGAGATATGGAGGAAACACTCAGCGTTGCTTGCATGTTGCCATGTGTTCAATTCCGCATTTGCTGTATGACGTCATTTGGAGCAGCCATTTTACCTCGCATCAAATTACCAATAATGTCGGAGCACGTGTGTAGGCTACTATTGGATGCGATAAGATTACAGAGGATCACAGGGAGAGGGGACACGAAGAATTTAAAAAAAATGCTTTCAAAAACGACTATAACCTATGGAGAATATTAACTGCTTCTTTCTGTCATAAGTTAATGAAAAAAACCACCAGCCTTCCAACAATCACACTGAAAAAACATATGACAATAATACATCCTATACGCTACTCATTCCATCATGCTCAACTGTAAGAATAAAAAAATTAAAACATTTAACGTAAGCCGAACCATCATTCTTTGCTCACGGCCGAAAGGTTTTTCCTTTTCCAGCCTGGTTGAGGACTTTCAGCCACAATTTAGGAAACTGCAAAATGGTAGTTCCATTGTAAAAATTGTAACAGATAAGATTTAGAAGTTGTTTAGAAGTTGTTTGTATACATCCGAGGGTATTTTAATGAATAATCCTAAAAATTTTGAAACCTAATTTTTATGTAGCAAAGAAATGTTTTGGTGAAAAATCTACAACTGGAATTTTTTCGTCACATTTTAAAGCGAAAATTATTATTTTTTCTTCCTAAACTTATGGGGGAGGGTCCACGAAAATTTTTTTTACTTCTTTGCTACTTCCACCCCTCTCCCAACATTCCAATAAAATAAAAAAAAGGGCATGTGAAATGGTTTCATGTGTAGGCCCTTTTTGTTACTTTTTCCCTTAGTCA
>JAHWFP010072912.1:596-11026 GCA_023313725.1 Lithobius niger | reverse complement strand
ACACACAAGTATGGACCATTGTTGACTCGCCTAACCTGTATTTCATTAGATTAAAAGTGTATGAGCGTACTGGTGGAATATTTTACCTATAGGTTAAACAAAATTGCTTCGTGCGTTATGTATAATTAGTATCTAACAACAAATTTTCTTGCAGATCTTCTACCTCCTGCGATCTTCTAGCGACCGCCATGTTTTCAAAAAGAATAATCCTTCTTTTTGCGGTGTTTGCCTTTGCTGCCACCCAAATTCCTTTATCTGCCAATGCTGCTCCCCATGCTGACGCCCCAGGAACAGAAATTATTGACGGAAACGGCCCAATTAAAGGTTTGTTTAATAATATGTCGTACCGTAACGTCAGATTAGTGAAGATGCCGGATTTGTCGGATTAATAACAAGGACGCGCTAACACTGCATCAGTAATTCGACGTGTTGTTTGGTATAGAAATACCGGAGGACGATTAGACTTTTAATGTGCGATCGACGTATGCATTCGCAAAGGCAAAATACGAACGGCAACTACACATTTTGAATGAGTGGTGCACTGAAAAGTATTCATATTGCACATTATACAAAAAAAAAACCTCTCCTAACTTTTGCTACCACAACGCATGCAAATAAGTGATCATGCGATCATATAAGAAACGAGAAGCGACCAGATAAGGAATTCTCATCTGACATGATTATATTTGTTACAACCCTGACAGTTTCATTGCTTTACAGCTTCCCGTCCTCTTCGTTCTTTTTCAGGCTTTTAGTCTTCTGTACAGCCGTACCGGCTGAGAAGACTATCGCAACGACTTTGCCCGTCCGTCGTTTTTTAGTCTTCTGTACAGCCGTACCGGGTGATGTAACGGCCAAAGCTACGACTGTAGAGGTGCTTGTAGCCTCGCCGACATCAAGATGGTTTTGACCTTTAAATTACTAGTTGCGGTGGCGGTTTTTACTTTCCAGGAAACAGCCCACATGCACTACTGGCCCAGTATGGGTAACAGAGAGTCATTGGTCCTAACTGTAGGCTAACTAGTCAACTATTCGCTGCCACCAGGTGGGTGGTTAATTGCAGTCCTGACTTTAAGTAATAAGTGATTTTCTTAATTAATTAAATCTAGTAATTAATCGTACTAGTAAACAACTGACGTTTCACAAACTCTTGGTTTATTAAATGACAGGCAAATATAAAAATAAGTATTTACATTTCAACTAGTATCAACAAGAAGGCTTTTAAATTAAAGCAACACGAGATTTACATTAAATCTGACAAGAATTTACATTAAATTCAGTTTCAACCTTTACATGTTAAGTGCAAAGAACAACAATTTCGACAAAAAAAAGTTCTGCCAGGAACTCGCAAGAACCTGTTATTTAGTGTAAACCGCGGGAATTACACGAAATACTACCAGACTATGTTTTCTAAGTGCGACTTAGAATCAAATCTGCCATTTAGATTTTGTCATTTTTAAGTTACAAAAACTGCCAATCAACGAAAACACTTACATGAGTTTGGGCAACTAGCCATCGAAGTCACTGCTTCTGCAAACCTATTGGTTTAAGTGATCTATTTAGTGTTTGAGTAAGTTCATACTAAAAACACGAGGGAAAAAAAGCTGGTTTTTAGAAAGGGGCCGTGAACCCTGACGTTATGGGGGTGGGGGACCATGAATGCCGATAATGACGTCACCTCCATAAATTCGCAAAGCTAAGGTTAGTCATTAAGTTTAGAACTATAAACTATGAATGGGGTGTCCAAAAGTTAAATTTTCTAAGTTAATACTAGTCTACTTACAATCCACTACCTTTGCCCGGCATGGCAACATTCGGACGGGATATCTCCTATACCGACTGGCATAGTCACCTCTGGCTTTGAGATCTGCTGAGCGTGTGCTAACGAGTGAGGGGAGCGGGGGCTTTTTATGCTAGTGACCGGAAGTTCGCGCGGACGGGCAGGAGAGCTACGGGGGTCTGGTTGGTGGAGGGCTTGGAGAACAATAGAAAACTCGGCAGAGCAAAGGCTTTTTGTTTGGCGCCGTTTGAAGGAACGATTATGGACTGCGTGATAGAGACAGGCCAGTTGAGTTATACTCATTGTCAAGAACGTGAAAAAGGCCTTTAATTAGTATTGATTGTTTTCTTATTGAACCACGATGTTATGCATCGCGACTATTGAAGGAAAGATCTCAATAAATTCGGTTATTAACATTGGGAAGCCAGGTTTTACTTTGGAAATGGGTAGCCAGGTCGGTTTGCTAGGAACAACTAAGTTATAACAGAAAAAACGTGTCCGGGACAATTCATAAGTTAAGATGTTGCCTAAGCTCCGGTAGTGGTGATGGCAAAAGATTACGTTAAATATTTTATAAAAGCAAAGTTTAAAAGTACCAGCAAGATGCTAAAACGCATTTAAATAGTTTCAATAATTATTTGCAGCCGCAGATAATTGGTTTTGGCAGTTGGAAATTTCTCAAAAGTATTCAAGATCGTCACCGTAAATAAACTTAAGAAATATCAATACAAAGTGTCTGTACGACAAAATATGAGGTCAAGTACCTTCGTATAGTCTGTTCCACATTATGCTTGCAGAAAACTAACTGTATGATGCCATGTTTCCTTGCACTACGAGCGCAAAAAACATGTGGATATCACAATTGCAGGCTCTACACAGTTACTGTCAGAGGCTAAGAGTGGGATATTTACATGTTTTTGCACTCGTAGTGGAAGAAAACGTGGCGTCATACATTTAGTTTTCTGAAAACCTAATGTGGAACAGACTATAGAGGAGCCCCTCCTATCAAACACTAAGCTAATGTCTTTGGCTTTATGCCTAAGTGAAAAATAAAAGGTAAATACAATTTTTACAAGTTGCGAAAAATGGCGTCTCGTGCGTTACGGGAGTTACGGCATCGGTTTTGGAGGTTTTTCAAAATGGGGTAGTTCTGGTTGTAGATCGAATTTTCGGGATCTGTTTCCGGGGAAATACAGCTGAAGTTCGTGGCTTTTAAGGGCTTCCAAGTTGAAACGATTTGGTCCATTTTTCACGGGGTTATGGTAATCCAAAGACCGAGGTCTTTTTAGCGCTGGAGCGAAAATAAAAAAAAAAAGTGTTCGTTGCCGTAAACGAAATTTTATCCTCAGGTTTTTGATGGTTTGAGTTCAGGTCTCCTCTGAAATCTAATGAAGAACAGGCCTTCTTTAGGGCACGTTTACGCAAGGAGAATTTTCTCGCTTACTAGCTTTTAGGGCACGTTTATGCAAGCACTCGCTTTTGCATTCTCGCAGCTAGAAGCTAGAAATCACCTCAAATTCCAACATGGCGGCGGTTTTATGTCTGCCGCCTCGCAACGAAAACAGCAAATCACGTGAGTTCAGAAGTGTTTGGGAAAATTGTTTCGTCATGACGAATTCTTTATATTATTGGCACGGATTATAAGACTGCAAGTATTTACTCAAACGATGTCGGATTTAGCTAATCCATTTTATGTTGTTACCATGGCAATGTCACCTTTGCCATCGCGATTGAGTTCTAGCTGCGAGAATGCAAAGGCGAGTCGTTGCATAAACGCGCCCTTACTTGGTCAATACTAAATCTGCTTGCTGCTTCTCGCTTTGTCGGAAAATGCGGCTTTCGAGTTGTCTATACGTAGTAACCATGGTAACAACGCGAACGCAAATTTGCTCCTCGTGCCTCGCGACCCGACGTACGATGCTTGCAACATGACGGCGTCGATTTACGACAACAAGAAAACAACTTTTACTGCAGTACACGACGACGTACTGATTTCTGAATGCCGGCATTCGAAGATTTGTCTTCGATTCGATAACTCCGAAATGGACGCCATGTTGGATTTTAAATTCTCGCTGTGAGCAATGATTCTACCGTCATCTGATCATTACTAGAAGATGTTCTGTGAACGAGAATAGCAAATTTTGGAAATAGCGTGAAATGACAACAATGTTGTAGCAATGTTTAAAACTACTTTTGCACTTTGTTCTTTATCCGTGTTGTTGTTTATGATACATTTAATTTGTTATCTATTATCGCGTTCATTTAGTAGACACGGGAAACGAATCGTAAATAAATTATGGATGATTAGCAAATAGCGTTCGGCGAGCGAGAAGGCCTCATTGTATAAACGCGCCCTTACTCTGGTAAGCTATTTTTGTTTTTTTAGCAACCAACACCGGCCGATATTGCGACTTATAATAGTTTTAAGTCATTGACATTCGATGGTTATCTGGAGGCTGTAAGGAATTTGTATGTACGTTTTTGTTTGTTACAGTGCGTTTTTATACCTGATGACGGCCCCCATGAGCGGGCAGATATGTATCGATAATTGTTATTGTGTATTGATTGCAAACGTTATGGAGTCGACCCATAAACCTTATTTTTTTTTTAATTCAAAGACAGAAGTAAGTCGCTTTTAGACCATAACTAGAAATTAGTTCTCCCGATTTTCCTTCCTATTGTCCAAACGGAAGCCATCATGTCCCCAAACCTTTTTCAATAATTCATCCCCGTCTCATTAGCGTAATTAGCAGCGTTACGTCTTGGCAGGCGACCTTTACACCATCAGTTAATGTGAACCATTAATACATCAATGACCTAGGGTACATTGAGGTTTCTTAAGTAGCATTACCTTACGTCGCTCTACCTTACGTCGACTTGAACGCACGTCGCTTTAGGAGCGAGGTGGTTACACGGACATTCAAATTGGAGTGAGTTAAAACGACAACGGATACACGGAAGTTTCAGCTAAGTCGATGAAGCGTCGCGTTTATCTAATCCCCCATCAACCAAACCCCTCTCTATTCCCAAGTCCCTACTCAGCTAGCTGGGCTTTCGACTTCGTTTTAAGGAAGTGACAGGTTCCGCTCGAACTTTGTGACGTTTAACCGCACTCGTTTCAACCAATCAAAGGAAAGCAGTCCTTAGAGCGATGTAGAAAATGGGTTTTAGGTGGGTACACGTAGGTTATTAAAGCGCTTCAACTCCATACAAGGACGTAAACGAGGTGATTTGAGATAAAGCGACTTGAAAGTGCTTTTAGGGCGTTCTTTAACCTCTCTAAGCACTAAATCGACATAAGCTACGTCGACGATAGATAAAGCGACTTAAGAAACCTCCGTGTACCCTCGTCAATGGGCGAACTATTGCTTTATCATGATTATTACTGAACCATCCTGCATCCCAATCTAACTCATCAGACCTTTCCACCCGACGTATATCCCAGTTCCTGTATTGCTTCCACAGAAAAATTTGTAAATCTGCCTGTTATGTTTGCAATAATTAGTAAATCGAGAGAAATAAGCAAGTATTTAAAATTCTGATGGAACAATCAATCAATTTGTAAATCTTACGTCGGATTTATTAACGAATTTACCTTGGTTTAAAACATGTCCCGAACTGGTTAAATGTGTCCTTATATAACTTTTATCCTTTTTTGCTTTAACACATGTCCTTCATGATTTAAAAGGACACACCTTCTTCCCATTTTCGAGCAGGATGCTCGTATACTTGCGTTGCAAAACTTAGCCGTACAGGAAAGCCAACATGGAGGAATGTACCTTTAAGAATTGTCCTTCTCGATTTAAAATTCTCTTCTTGATTTAACGTTTTGTCCTTCTTAACGTTTGTCTTTCTTGATATAGCATTATTTGTCCTTCTTGATTTAACATTTCTTGATTTAAGGTTTGGCCTTCTTGATTTAAAATGGGTCCCTCGAGATATAAAGATGTGTCCGTCACGACAAACAAATTTTTATCTCTGGCCACAATTATCATGATAAATGACATCGGAACAGTAGCGTGCACAGACCCCAGAGAGGGCAGGGGCAACCTTTAGTAAAAGGGCACAGTAGGTTTTAGTGGACATTTTTTCTGGTACTTTTTTTTTTTTTGCTCTTTTAACCTCTGCTTAGACCTTTTTGTCTTTTTTCAGGCCATTATTGCCCTTTTCAGGCCTTGTTTTGGCTTGCCAGTCTTTTTTCAGGCAGCGTCGCAGCAGCAAATGTCGGCAAAAAAGTCTCTTTTTTTTTTCTACAAAAAGGATATTTTTCAAAAAGGGCAGGGGCAATACCCCACCCTTGCCCCCCTCCTGTGCACACCACTGCATCGGAAAACAGGTCCACACTTCCTAACCTACCGCTTGTCCTTGTTGTGGGGCCACAGATCAAATACGTATCAGCCACTGCCCAGTAACTTTTCCTAACAAATTTTATTTGGATTTGTATGCATTTTCTTACTAAACTATAGAATTTTTGTGTATTTTTTTTTTACAGTGACAACCAATTCCGGTGAACCCGGAGGACGTGCGTTCTCATGCCATCGCCAAGGGTTAGGTATAGTTTGCACCTGGAAATGAACTGTGAACATATTCCTGGAACATGTAGCAGAATTTTACACCTACTTCGATCGTTTAACTAAAATATTCATGTTTCCGGGTCCGAGTAAAACTGTACGCTCGGTAATTGTATAAGTCGAATTTTGTTTTTCAACATTCCTCAACCAACTAATAAATTCCGATTTATTGCATAAAGTGTTCTGGGAGTTTTATTTGAGAAATTCTGTCATCGACTTCGTAATGGTGGTGATAGTGCTAGAAACGGGGTGGGGGCGGCCCCGCCCCCCCCAGGGGAAAAATTACTAGCTGCAAATTAATAGCATTATCCAGTTTTGTTTCCAGTTTTGACCAACAACTCGGAATAGAGAAAACGCTAACGACTTGTACATTCCGGTCTTCATCAACTGATCACCGGCCAATTTATACCATCAACTTAGCTATCGAGTCATGGTTACATACTATACAAAATTTTTTTAACAACAAAAAAAAAAACCTTATCGTTATAAAGTAATGATCAAACGATACACCATAATTGGGCAACAATTTTTGCTAACACTTTCAGAGGCACTCCTCACCCCTTTTAAGCGTCTATTCCATTGGATACAGTAATTGCATTGGTCTGTGAAGACATTTCCCAGAGCAGTTCATTTTTACAAGACATGAATGGACCTTCTGATCACGTCCACAGGCTAGCTCCTTCAACAAGCAGAAAGTCCATGTGTCTTGCTTTATTCGGTTCGTCGACAATCACTGATTCACCAAATTTTGGCACGTAATCCTGGTAAATATTTCGTCTTTGGTGAGCAGTACGAAGCTAAAGCAGCGAGCCCAACAATGTTTGACTACTTACAGGTAGTAACTTCTCCGACATCTCAACTCTGCGGCATCAAAGAAAGTCCCAACTTCTTAGCTTTCTCAGCACAAGCCACAATGCGGCACAACTTCGTCGAGCCGCGAATATTCTGAAGGCCTTCAAAAATCCACACGTCGTCGTGTGAAACACTGGTAGGTTTTAGCACCCGTTTGGTATAGGAGAAACGGGAACGCGAACGGATTACTGACGTCATTCCGGTTTGGTCAGACTTGTAGAATCGGCGTAATCAACTCGAGGAGAGCAGATTTCACGTTAGCTGCAAATGTGTGCGTTTTCTCACAAAACACTAGGTGGAAAATCCCCTTTTCAGGATCAGTGATTCACTGATCATTTGGCTAATTGGTTACTAAACTTGAGTTACGTAGTTGTAAGATGATTTTAAACGTACGTTTCGTGGGTTTAAATGCTGAGATGCAAAACTGGTGAGCAATGCCTGGAAGTAGGCTTCACCATCAGCGCTCAGAAGGCCAAAGTCACTGCTTAACCCTCTACAGTCTACCCTCAGTTGGGAAAAGCAATGCCACAAGAAGGCTTGCAGTAAAGGGGGGCTAAAAAGGATTTTTTTACTCGTGACCCTGCTGTATCGGGATCTTATCCCTGATGTTGACGTTTCTGCTGCGAACGTGTGGAATTTTGGAGGCCTTCAGAATATTCGCGGCTCGACGAGGTTCTGACGAACCGCTCTCGTGACTACACAAGTAAAAATCAGTATTTATGCTATGTTTACCTTTACCGTCTTCTCTAACATAAAGAGGTACGGCATATTCTTTCTCCGTTACGTGAGACACTGAGCTCGTACAAGGTTAAGGATGGGCGAGAGGTAAAAAAAAAATCGAAAGCCAATCAGCAATGTTCCCATCAAGGCACAGTGAAAGTAAATAAAAACTCAATGTTTCTGTCCCTAAATCGTTTGTCAGCCATCTCAGGATACCTAAAAAAAAAAAGAACTTGTTGTAACACAATTAAACTTCAAAGAAACGAAAAGCAATAAAAAGTACGGGGAACTTACAATAAAAACTTTATTGGCTAAACCAGTTCATCAACAAAGAGGAAGCGGAACTTAACGTACGCGAAATTGCGAAAGCAAAATCTTCTGAAAAGCATTATCAAAACAAGGCCTTTTGGGCGGCATCCAACGTAGGTGTTGTTGTAGAGGGATCACGTAAGGAGTATCTTTTCCATTTTTTTATGTTGCTAAAGACACGGCAGAGAATGAGGGTTCTTTCTTGGTTGTCAGTAATTGTGATTGCCTCCAATTTCCGGTGATTATTGGTGTTTTGCACTGAGAAACCTATTCTGCCAATTGGGGGAGTGCTCGGTATCCCGATGATGCAGGGCTAAACGGTTTGTTTGTAGTTTTTCTTACGGCTGGCCTTGTCGTGTTCACGGAAGGCACAACAAGACCTCTCACCAACGCAAACAGCATGGCACCCCCGGCAGGGGATGGTATATATGACACCAAAGGCAGTATGCATTTTTTGTTGTATTCAGTTTGGATTGGTTGTCTTTGCCCAGATTGTTATTAACTAGTACTTTAATATTTGACAACTGAGTTGGTACAAATGCGCACGCTGTGTTTTTTTTTTCAAAAGCGTTTGCAACGATTTCTAAAGTTGTGCAATGTAGGATTGCTTTGTCCACTGAAACGGTACATCTTAGAACCCTGAGGGAGAGGGGGGAGGGATACTTTTTTGCTGTAGTTGGCAAGTTGCTGAAAAGGTATCGGTATCCATTACCTGTGTACTTGCCACAGATATGGGCCATTTCATAAACACGTTTCCAAATTCTTCGTTTTTAGGTATCCTGACAGTAGATGGCCCAAAAACATATTAAGGGCACAAATATTGATTTTTACTTTGCTTTTACCGTGTCTGGACGAGAACATTGCAGCTGGGCTTTGGATTTTTTTACAGTAAAGTTGTATAACGTGATCGTTATGAAGTTTGGCTTCAATAACTTGTGTGGGTTTCAACTTTAATCTCTTGCAAGCCAAGTAGCTGCCTATCACTCGTTTCACTGTCTGTCGGCGTTACAGGACCCTCAAATCTGCTAAAGTTCCCATCACTCCAGTATGAAAGATGCTCTTCATGAAGAATGACAGTATTTCTCTTCCTCTTGTAAGGTCACCTATCGTAATTGTGCTCCTACTCTTCAAATTACTTCAGTTTTTGAATGGATTGAAGGAGCGTGACGATTTGTGTTCCACCATGACATGTAAGGAAGATGTAAGCACTGTAACAAAGTATATTTAAGAAAGAAAAGCCGAAAGTGCACAATTTTAAATTTCTGTATTTGTGTCTTTGATTGTGGGTTTACGGCTTAATTCTGTTTCGTGTGGTGAACGCTCGCTAAAATCCTTTGAACCCTATGAGTTAAAGGAACCGAACCCAACCGATCCGTTACTGTAGAGGAGAAAGGGACAACTTAGCAGGCATTTGTGGTAATAGCTGAAAACACTCAAGGAAAGCAATTTGAAAACAATTCAATTGGCTTCCCGAAGCCCGCTAAATAACAACTAAATAATCATGCCGGGCACACTAAAACACTGACATTTCATTCATTTTCCGAAACTTTCTCCTAGACCATATACGAAATTGGATAAAATGAACTCCGTAGCGTAAAAGGCTGGTTGCCACCAAACAAAAGTTTGGAGCATCAAGCGCCTTCGAGCGCTATTTAGTTCTCTGTAGCACTTGCTCGCAACAGGCAGAAAAATGCACAAAGATATATCTTTAAACACAACAAACAAGCCACGTTCCTTCTAAATTATTGAGTGAAAATTTGGAACGCCCTCGTGCAGCTAGGAGCAAGACATAAAGGTTAAAGGGTAATTACATCCATTTTGACATGCATGTTTGACTTTTGGATCACTTACACAATAACTAAATACAAGAATTGCGGTAAGAATACGTTACTTACGCCCGATATAACAATTTAATTACTGCATCACCAAAACACGACACAGAGATCGCCATTGTTTTGCTGGAACGCCCAGAAATTAATACCGACAGATGTCACTTTTCGATTTCGACTCGCAGCCGATTGAGATAGCTCTATTGACTGTGAGGAGCTCAAGCGTCTGACGGCCTTAGCTGGCCGGCAGTGTAGTGGCCAGCTAAGGCCGTCAAACGCTTGAGCTCCTCACAGTCAATGCAGCTATCTCATTCTAATGCGAGTCGAAATCGAAGAGATCCGTCTGTCGGCATTAATTTCTACGCGTTC
>JAHWFP010072911.1:667-12630 GCA_023313725.1 Lithobius niger | reverse complement strand
TAAAAGCCATGGCTCGCATCTAAAAGAATTGCATTTTTTTTAGTAACCTCCTGAGAACCATTTAGTTAACGTTTAGCACACATGCTGTGAACTCACTAAGGCTAATTTAAAAAAAAGGAAATTATTTCCGGAATCCTTTTTCCAAAAACGGTCACTGCGACTTGGTAGGCAGTTTTATTATTTTTTTTTTTATTTTTTTTTTTTTTTTTTGTTCGCTTTTTTGTCATAGGCTCTAATTTATACACAAAGTCTTATATTTTTTTTTACAACATTTTTGTATTGCGATAAACCCAGAGAAATACACACACACACAAAAATGTGTGAAGACAAACATCGTTGGGTTACAGGTCGTGGCTTGACATTTTGATTGCCGTAAACTGGTGCAAGGGTCACAGCATTCCTACTTTTTCCTACTTTTCGTACTTTTTTTGGTTTATCAATCCTACTTTTTGCAGCGTTTCTTGGTCTTTGTTTAATTGATTAGTCTTGAAACAATAAGAAGTAAAAGACTTAACTTACGTTCCACAGAAGAAAAGAAAAGCCGAAAGTAGGCTGAGCTGCCCAAATAGTATATTGGAACACTGGTATTATTTCAGTAGTGTAATTAGCATCTCAGTGATTAATTTCAAAACTTGGGATTTATTAGATAATTAAGTTCAAATGTTACAGTTCATTACCACAAAGTACAATGATAAGAAACCAGCAGTGCATTAAACTCTGATACCAAAATAATTCCTGATTTGTATTTCATAGTAAAAAAAATTCCCGTTTTTTTCCTACTTTTTGGATACAGCTTTTCCTACTGTTTCCTACGTTGTTCTGTCAGCAGTTCGTGATTTCTGCGATTTTGTGCTGTTACCCCTGCTGGTGGTGACAACGGTTACTCTGCCGTTGAGGATCAATTCAGCAGCTGATCAGCACTGTCCATCAATATATACATATATATATATATATATATATATATATATATATTTTGATTTTGTGGCATAAGTGTGTTTTTTATTCTTTTATTGAAACCGTACAAAATGATTATTGATAGCTACTATTTTCCCCCATTAGGCACAGTTTGCTTTGCAGCTAGAAAAAGAAGAGCAAGAACAGGCTCAGCAGTAAGTAGACCGTTACCAGTAGTATAAGAGTAATGTTTTCAAGAAGGTTTAATTTATTATTGGGAGGAAAAAAACTGTTATAGTTCTTTTTAAAGATCAACCGGAGACCGTTTTGCCGGTCCAGGTCGGTTCCGGACAATTTGATGTCAGAGCCGGACCGGTTCCGGATCTAGGTGCCCGATCCTGGTCGGTACCGGATACCGGGTAATTCACACACAAAAACGAAATAAAGTTCTTTATTTTTTTCCTTTTATAAGTTGCAGCTATGGTGTTAATTTTCGCTTTGTTTCACATTGCTTTCTTACATTAAACACTTAGAAGTCTTACGCTATTATAAGAGTACCAGTTTAGTATAATTTCATGTAGGCTACAGAACTTCGCAATGTTGCCAAACTCTGCAAATTTTTTTTGAAAAAGTCAAACAAAGCACTCATTAGGTTAATCAATCAAAAAACATTTTTCTCATTGATTAGCCTACTGCTTCATTTCGAAAAATAATTTGCAAAATTTTGCAATATTTGTGAAACCAGTATGTAGTCTGTGCATTTATTTTACATTAAAATTATTGAATTTTGGTTGCATTAAAAAAAATCAAAATCACAACAGGTCTTTTACTTACAGCTTTTTTACGTTGGTTTCGTTTCATCTTTTGCTTTCATTCCCTTTTAAATTCCTTTCGTTCCGTTTTGTATTGCGCACAGTATAACAAAGACCGAAAGCAAAATAAAAGAACGAGAGCAAAAAAAAAAAAGCAACGAAACCAGCATAAAAAAAAGCTGTATTTATTTTATGAACAAAACTGTCTCGACTCGTGCAACATGGAAGTCATCTTTGGTTTATCATGCTATTATTTCTTGCTAGTTTTTGATACCGTCATTAAACCGTCTTACTTTTCGAATTTAACCCCTTGGCGTCCAAACCACGATTTATCGTTACTTCAAAACCGTTTTTAAAACTCCCGACGCACCCTGGATTCAAAGTCCCGTTTAGAAAGAAAAACCGCCATTGCATACAACAGAGGTGTACTTCCGACTGAATTAGGTACTTTGGCACGCATATTTTGGATTTATTTTATTTAATATCATCTTTTAATTACCTCAACTGATGTTGTTGTGGGCCGTGTCGTCAAAATTGACGTGAAAATGCTTTTGTTTGCTAAAACTAGTCCCTGGTTCAAGCTGTCGTAATAAAACAACGCAACGAACGGCCGCCATCTTGGTCGCGTTGAAAATCTAGACTTCCCCGATTGGCACGTGCATAGCACGTGATCACTCATCGCAACGGGGGCCAGTCACAAATGACATCACGCGAAGCGAGTCAAGGTCACAGCCATTGGAACTAGCAGGTGTGCGTCTCTTGGCGGACAGCCGGCTGGGAGTGGGAGCGCGATGGCGGCCGTAAAAGGATTGCATTCAACGATAGTGGATATAAATTAGGAAATAAAACAACTTTAAACTACTTCTACGGTATTAAAAACTTTAAAAAAAAAGATGTTGGAAGCTGTAAACAACGCTGTAATGCAAGAATAGCCAGAGGATGTTACCATTTCAAGGTCTCCCATGTATTTCAACGGAAGATGAATATTTTCGTAAAGCGGATTTACGTAGTCGAACTACTACTTTTTTTTTTTTTTAAAGTTATGAAAACCTAATACGATTGTCCCAAGTATATTTTTGTGCAATAATTTACACTAATTATTACGTCTGCAATTTATTATACCCGTAGATCTCTTAGTTATTTTACTACGATTTATTTTACCGAGGCAAGCAACATGTTTACGGCGACAATGTTTTGGTTGTGTTGCAACCGGTATCCGGCTCAATATAATTGCCGGATCATGATCTCGGACACCGCATTATCCCGCGGCGGATCCGGATATATCCGGACTCGGTCGATCCCTAGTTCCTTTTATAGGTCTGTCTAAAGTTTTTATAGTTCTGTATATAGTCTTTTTATAGTACTGTTATAGTTCCGTTGATAATTTTGACGCCAGAGGTGTCAAATGCTTCCATTATTGGGTAAATGACCAAACCATAATTTCAGCATTTGCCAAGTATGAAATAAGCCACAATTTCAGGCATGTTAGGGGCTGCTCAGTATTTATCTCCGAAGGGGGAAAAGGGCTAGAAGTTTGTGGTGGAAACGTCCAACTCTCCCTTAACTCACGCAAGAAAAATTGTAATTCCTCTTTGGAATGGCTGATTTTTTTTTTTTTTTGTAGCCTGTTCCCTTAAGTCAGCAAAGCTATAGAAGCTTGTCCAGCCAAACCTAGCTAAAGCAATTTGGAAGGGATGTACCTCTCAGGGAAAAGAGACAAACTCGAAAAGTTTGCTATATGAATACCTGTTCCTCGTATTGGATCACAAAACTGGAAAGCACCCAATAACCAGTGAGAGTTACACTGCTCGCGCTTAGCTTCAAACAAGCAAGCCAGCCTTAGATGGACGTGCTACCACGACCATGTGTTGCACACATTTGAGGAATGAATGTTTAAACCTTAACCATTTACTACCCTTTACTGCCAAACTGGATAAGATTATTTCTGTAGAGTCCCATGTTACCAAGGTCAGTGGTGGGATTCAAACCAGTGTTTCCTTGGTTTTCTATTCGGGGACACTGACCACTGGGCTGTGTTTGCTTGGGTCCCGGGGATCCCTTACAAAGCGTGTGTTGGGACTTACTTTTTACTGTTCAGTAGCCATCCGTTATATTGGATACTAGGCAGGAAAGGGTTAATGAAAGGAAAAAGTAACCTGTCATATTCAACAGACATTTTTTTTACATGGTGGTTACTGTCTGTGCGGAGTCAGCCCAGAGTCGTACTGCTGAGGAAAAGGCGCCTGTGCCATTTGGAGGGATGACAGGACTGGCGTAGGCCTCACCTTCAACCACCGCTAGTTGGTCTGAAGAAGTTCTATAAACTCTCCAGGCAAAGTGTTGGGCCGAATCCTGGAAGCTTTTGCTTGTTTTAATATTCGGCTGTCATTTCCGGATTCAGTGTCCATTTTTAAAATGTCTTCTATTTCTTAAGGATTGCCATTTGGTTAGTTATAGGGCAATCATTTTTGTTCTGTAGAGGGCAAACATTACCCAAGGGGTGCCAGAAGTGTGGCAACCAAAGGGCGCCGGTGTCATTGGCACAAAGGCACTTTGGCCAGTCCGTGCCTGAGTCAGCCCAGTAGCTGACTTTCAAAAAGTCTTTTTTTTTTAAGAATTCTTCAGATCACTTTGTATAGTGAATTGTACACCATTAAATTACCATAAAATCCTTTAAATAAATTGGTTTTCACCTCCATCCGTAAATACTTCCCTTTAGTTATAGACTAAATATGTATAGTTTATTTGCGCACTGTGCTCAAAACCTTAAATTTATTTTAAGAAGCTCCATTAGAGCCACCACCAGGTGGTGTGTCTTCTTACTACCCAGCAAGCACTGCCACCTCTCCCACACAATTTTTATGAGCACCGACCTAGTTTGTCAGGTGTTTTTGCTCTCGCTAAAAATGGCGAATTCTCAACAAACCTTCGAAAATGCTCTTGAATGCTAGTTCAGAAGTGTCCTCACACCAGAAAACCCCCGGGGACAAGCACATCGCATTTTATAATGTGTAGAACATGTAGTTTTAAGACAAACCCTGCGATATTTGCCTTCTTTATTTTTAGTTGGAAATTAGGCGTATTATTATGCAAATTGGCGTCAGACAGATCAGAAAAAGTCAAGAAAAAACCTATACCCAGACGTAACGAATATTCCGCTTCGTCATACTCTGATACTGGTTCGTTTGGTAATAAGCTTGGCCCAGTGTGTTAAATAGAGCCCCGTCTGACGTTTTATTAAACGCGCATTCTAATTGTAACTTGACCGTTTGGGTTACACCAAGTTGTTGCCCCCGCCCACTGTTGCGTTACTTCTTTCGGTCCCCTTTTTTGCCACCAGAATGTTTTAAATAAACTTTACGACAGTGAAAGCAGCTGTCGTATTTGTGGTCTTTTACGGTATTCAAAGTTTTATTTAAATGTCAAGTTTTGCACGTGTTGTATTCTGATCATGCCTGTGCAATGTTTGACCTGTCTGATAACTAATTTGCAGGGAAAGGATCGTGCAACAAGAACGTCATGATGTCGAGTTAGCGATGCGTCTTGCTGAAGAGACGAATGGACAGGTGGACGAGACCATCCAAGCGCTCAAGAGATCCGAAGCTGTCATTTCCAAGCGACAGCAGGCAGCTGACAAGAAGTATGACCTCTCAAAATGGAAGTACTCTGAGCTTCGCGACACCATCAATACTTCTTGTGGTAAGTGCAGTGTTTGTGTAAATATTTCTATCTTCATGTTATTGGTGGAATTGGTATTTGCTTGTCTTAAGTGTTGTACAGAAATCAGTTCCTGGTATTAATTTTCCCAGGAAGGACGGGTCAAATGGAAAAATTCTTGATACTTTGCCTAGTTTGTGTTCTCTTAAAAAAAAAAAAAAGGTCGTGTCAATCTGGCTTAGCGGTAGGACCTTGGCCTTTGATTTCAGAGGTCGTGGGTTCGATTCCCCGCTCAGGCAGTTTGACATATAAGTCCAAAAGGCAACGTAAATAGGTTTGCATCTGTATTTAGTTCTCTTAATGTCACAGTTGACAAAAGGTTGGAGTAGGTTATAATAGTGGACCTTTATAAAATTTTATTTTATTAACATGTAAGGGCATCTGGAGGCCATCTTTTCCAGAGTTCTTTAGTGGATAAGTCAAGTATTAGTCTTCTGTACTGCCGAAACGCCTGAGAAGACTATTGCAACGACTTTGTCCATCTGTCCATCCATCACTTTTTCCAACTTCAGAACGGTACCAAATAGACAAACTGTTTTCACTATTAGATACGGTGACCAAACATTAGTTAAAAAACATGGCAAATTAAAATTGGTGTAACTCCCTTAAAAACATAGTAAAGGCTTCAATTTTCCTTTTAAACAGCTCACAATAGCCTGAATACTTGCTCTAAAAAAAAAAAATTGTAAAGTATCGGTACATTTGGAGGGGGGATGTTAAATGTGTTATAAATCAATAAGACGTAAACACGGTACTAACTTGGAGTGCAATTTTGATCACTTTGTGTACTGTATGGGCACCTTTTTTTTTTTTTATCATATAGTCCATTTGTTAGCCTTCTTCATACCAAAAACAATGCCAAAATGTTAGAGATGCACCAAATACAAAATTTACCGAATACCGAATACTTAAATTGCCAAATACCGAATATACAACTGAATACCGAATATTCGGCACCAAACAATTTACATATTCGGCCGAATACCAAATTATTTGGTCCTATGCCGAATAATGGCCGAATAGCGATTATTCGTCCGAATACTGAACCGAATATACAACTGAATACCGAATATTCGGCACCAAACAATTTACATATTCGGCCGAATACCAAATTATTTGGTCCTATGTCGAATAATGGCGGAATAGCGTATTATTCGTCTGAATACTTAACCGAATGCTCTGCAGAATACCTGCAAATCAAATACCTGCAATACCTGGAATACCTGCAAATCAATTTTGATCATTTTCCATCTTTTATGAATGTCAGGAAGACAATTCCTCAAAACCAAAAACGAAATGCTTAGCTAAACGTTATTACATTAACACAATTGCATAAGTATATACTAAGAGAATATTCGGCCGAATAGTATACCAACAAATCTTAACACTATTTGGCCGAATACCGAATATCACTATTTGGCCAAAATCAGTATTCGGCCGAATACCGAATATCGTTATACGGCCAAAACCAATATTCGGCCTAATACCAAATACTTGAATTTTTGGTCGAATAGGCCGAATACAGAATAAATGCCGAATATTTGGTATATCCCTAGAAAATGTGTGCAACTTTTTTTTAATGAAATGCAGTACCACTTGTCAAGTTTATCAGTAGTGCATTAATCCTTCAAGGTGGCTGCCTTGCTTGGCAGCTTCCTTCAGTCAGAAAGTTTAGGCCTATTTTGAGAAACGGTAATAACCTTACAGCCAAAATTATTTACATCAATTTGGCAATTGTTCTTAAAAAAAACCAATCTAATTGTTTCATCTTCGTACAGGCTAAAAAAATACGTATTTTATTTGCCGTCATCCCATATGTTGAATAACTGCTGCGGTGCATAACGTCACAGCTTGGCTGCGTTGAATAACTTCGCATGCGGTGGTTGATTGACGAAGCATTTCAGGTTCAGAATAGTCTGTTCCCTACTAGTTTCGTTGTCGGGGAAATTTTCAAAATCCTTACTGTTTAAAAAAAAAGATAGTATTATATATGTATTAAAAATACCTTACCAGTTTACTCTGAAAGCTCATATCGAAAAAATTTCAGTCTTGAAAACTTGGCACACAATTTCAGAACCTCACCAGATTCTTGCGAATTTTCAACAGACAGTATTCGTCCGTCTTCGTCAGGCACTAAGAGATTTTAGAGCTTGTAACTACATCACGATTCAAACAGAATTCGCAAGAATCTAGTGAGGTTCCTTTATTATGAAATTGTGCGTTAAGTTTTCTCGACTGACATTTTTTCAGTAATAATGTACTGTAACGGAGAAAATTCATCCTCAAATTTTCAAACTTCTCATCCAATCCTGGAATTTTCGTCGAAAATGGCAGAGTAATAGGCTGTAATGGACAGCAATAGCGACTGATCAATATGGACTGATCAATAGCGACGCGAGAAAGGCAGAATAGGTCTCGTGGGGCAGGCCTCCATGGTCAGCAGTGGCCATTCTTATCCTGTCGTGCATCTAGTCGGATGCATCTAGTTTAGAAACACTTCGGGGCATGTGCCGATTTTGGCCGTGATGTGACCACTTTTCATTTTCTGTGCGTTAGCAACGCTAAGACAAATTATGACTCATTAAAAACACCCAAGCCATGCAAGAAGTTTTAACTAAAATAGCCTAACTTCAAAATCGTCTACAAAAAGTGTAGACTCTAGCCTAATGTGCTTGTATTCACAAGTAACGTTTTAGGAGTTTGGATGTGTTACCAAAAAGTTATGATTTACCGTAAATCTACTGTTAAACGTCTGTGGGTACTTGCAGTTAATTTAGTAAAAATCGGGGGTGGGTGTTGAATAAATTATAGTTCCTTTTCTAACCTGACATTTGACCTTGCATCACGGAAAAAGGCCAATTTATTACATAATTTTAACAAAGTTCAAAGCTGTGAAGAGGAGATGGGATGGAGTTGGGGGGGGGGGAGGCCTAATAGTGGAATACCACTTCTAGTGGAGGTAGATGGGCTGCTTCATGTCAAGAGAGCATAACGATTTTTTTCCACGCTATTCAAAATAAAGCTACACCCTTTTAATCATTCCAGTATATCTTCACATGATAGAATTATAGTAGTTAGCTTTGCTGTGGTTAGTTACATGCAGTCTAGGAATGAAAGATAGTGTCACCCACTGGCGACCTGTAAGCCAGGAATGACAGATAGAGATAGTTCTTCTGCTTTCCATGATAGAACGCGTGTGCAAGTGTTTTGTCTTTCCGGCCATCTTTCTAGTTTGTTTTGCAGAAGAAAAACGATAATTTTAAAAGGTAAAATTAGTTTTTACTAACCTAAATACTTACTTCAGTAATTATGCTTAAAATCATCATTTTACGCTATCACTGCTCATTTATAAACTAAAAAACTCCCTTTTTTAGCTTGTATCCAAACTTTCTCTCCTCTCCCGCCAGGGGCGCTGCTACTCGTAACTAGGAGGCCGCCATCTTGTTTGTTCCCCTTATCACATTTTGAACTCTCCTTTCAGTGAATGCGGGGAGGCGGGCGGGTTCTTACTGAAGTAAGTATTTAGGTTAGTAAAAACTAATTTTACCTTTTAAAATTATCGTTTCTTACTACCTGCAAATACTAACTTCAGTAATTATGCTGAATTTGTCATTCAGGCGGTGGGGAAAAACCTCACTGAACCCGGGAGAGCTTGCCTACTACTGTTTTAACATGGAATAAGTCAACTTACCACTTCTACACAGTTGGTCTCGTCTCCTCTTCCAGTTACTTCACTGGCGTGCTTAGTTGACTGGGTGTCCCTAGTCTACACTCGAGGTGACTCCCTCAGTCTGAGTTAGCACTATAGTTCATTCACCAGTGTGTGCTCTCCCTCCCTCACCAAATTCTTCCTTAGAGTTTCCACCCTTGAAGATTCAGCATGGAAGGGTTTTGGTGCAGGGTCCTCCCCCGATGCTGGTGATTGGCAAGGGATTGGATCCGTCTTTTCCAGCTCCATCAACTCTGGGAACCATGGAGGCGCTGGCCAACAGGTGGCTACTAGGATGAATTTCCCTTTGGCCACTCTCAACTTGTTGATCACTTTCCACAGAAGTTTGAAAGGTGGGAAAAGGTACGCATTCAGACCTTCCCAGCTGATTGACAGTGTGTCCGTTGCCCAGGCCCTCGCATCCGGGAACGGGGACACAAAACATGAGAGCTGAGTGTTGTAGTGCAAACAGATCCACCTACGGGTTCCCCACTGACGAAACAGGGCTTCGCAACCCTGAGGATCCAACATCCATTCCGTAGACAGCACCTGTGAACCCCGGGACAACTCTTCCGCCCACACGTTGAGACTTCCTGCTATGTGGCGAGGAACCGGCGAGATTTCGTACCGCATGCAGATCTCGAACAGGCTGGAGGCTTCTTCCATAAGAGATTTCGAATGTGCGCCTGCACCTTTCTTCACATACGCAACAGCCGTGGCATGATGCCCACTGCCTGACCCCTCAGCCTTAGCTTCCAGGCAAGGAGGGCTCTCCAAACTGCTCCAAGTTCCAGGACGTTGACGTGCAGGACCTTCTCTTCTTCGCTCCAAATGCCTGATGCAGATTTCCCGGCAAGGTGAACACCCCAACCTGACAGGGCGGCGCCTGAAAATAGGAGCAAATCCGGAACGGGCTCGTGAATGGGCACTCCAACTTGAAGGTTTCCCTTCGCCGTCCACTACGACAAGCTCTGCCTCGGGAGGTCTCGTAGCGGAATGATGTCCAACCAACTGTTCCGCGGCTGCCACGCTGTCTTCCGAAACCCGCGAATCGGTTCCCCCCCCCCCCCCCGCCAGTGGCCTAAGGGTACAAGTCTGGCATTGGAGTCCAAGTCCAATGAGCGATGCCAACTCCCTCGCCGTCACCTTGTTCCTTCTGACGAATGTCTTCACCGTCGAACTTTGCACCCAGGAACACAAAACAAGTGCTTGGAACTGGTCTAGACTTCTTGAGGTTTATACCAAGACCTAATGTGAAAACAGGGAGCTGCACATTTCCCACTGCTGGGTCAAAAGAAACAGTCCTTGTTTCGAACCAGCCAATCGTCCAAAGAGGCGTGAGCTTTGATGTGATGTAGGTGCGGGTATGCAAGCACAGGTTTCCGTATGGAGCCGTCGCTAAGCCGAAGGGAAGAGATTTCCATTGGGACGATTTTCCCCCCGCCACAAGGCGGAACAGATGTCGAGGGGATTGAGGGGAACGTGCAGATACGCATCCTCGAGGTCGATAGAAATGGTATACTCTTCGTGCTGGAGTGAGTCTCGAATTGATTCGATCGATTCCATCTGGAAATGTTCCTTTGCGAGGTGTTGATTGAGTTTCCGAAGATTGAAAAGAACTCGGGATCCTCCTTCCGTCCGGAATCACCCTTGCTGGACTCCAAAAACCTGTACTGCCCCCTTCACAACCCGCAAATTGACTCCCTTGAGAAGTTCTGGGATTTCGGAACGTCCTACCAGCCAGTCTGGTGGCCAGGCTGTAGTTACAAGCCTGGTGACGAATAGCGGTGTGTATCCCTCCTCCAGAGCTCGGATGACGAAGGGGTCCGACGCAATCCTCTTCCAATGTCCAAGATGTCTGGCAATCCTTCCCCCCCCCCCCCCCTGACGGTGAAGGGGGGGGGGGGGGGCGCCCTGACCATGGCCAGTCACGGACGTGGAGGTCTTTTACCTCTTCCCCGGAACGATCCTCGGCCACGCTGGTAACTCTCTGGTCCTTTCTTGCGTGATGGGGGATGGTCACGAAAGGGCGAACGATCCCTTGACTTGTCCGCCGGCTTTTTGCTGCTACTCTTTCCCCCATATGGATCATTCCAATGTCCGTATGCTGGGTGTTGGATCTTTGCATACATAGGCTTGCTCCGATAGCTTCCATGGTTTGTGCTGACCGATGTTTGGGCAGGTCGAACCTTTTCTTTGAGTTCTGGGGCCAATCCAAGTAACTGTCCATTAAGCAAGTCTCCAGAACTCTGAACTGGCAAAGGTCTCAACTTGCCCACTACATCCGCCGGGACCCCAGTTGCAGATTCGAGGAGGACGTCTCGACGCCGAAAGACATTGTTCATGAGTAGACGTTATTGCCAATTTAAACTATCTTTGTGGCATGAAGACGCTCGCTTAAGAAGATGCATACATTCCCTAATTGTTTTATTTTCTCTGAGCTCCAGGTTGACCAATGCCATCGCCTTCAAAGCTGGAGTTGATGCCGAGTAATAAGCTCTACTTGAGAGCTTGCTCTCAACATGACCTTGTCCTTTTCAATTGTTGAGTAGGAGTTTTAATGAACGAGGGGTTCTTGAGAACCGAATCCAACTCGATACTACACAGTTCAGTTACGTATTCGGCTTCCTTGTAGGTCCGAAACCCCTTCTTATTCGGGGCACCTTTTCCGACCGATTTGAAAAACATATGTGTATGCATCAGTATTTGCAGGTGGTCAGAAACAAATGTGTCTTCTTCAGGTCATGCGGTGGCAGAGGCTTAGAACATGACAGGTGTGCAACAGACCCAAGTTTTGAACCATAATCCCCTGCACATGCCGCTAAACAATG
>JAHWFP010072901.1:27088-47324 GCA_023313725.1 Lithobius niger | reverse complement strand
AAGACCTCATCCGGTGGCAAATAAAGCGAACAGACAGTAATATCCAATTGGAAAGAAACTCGAACTGCTACCGCCTGAAATCTAGTGTGCAGAGGCACACTGGCATGCGGCTGAGAGTGTTGAACCAGCACTGCAACACCACCATGTGCACGCGGCACAGGGTCAGCATCCAGACGGTAGACAGAATAACCTCGAACAACCGGATTATCTGACGCCTTAAAGCAGGTTTCCTGTAGACAGCAGCACAGAGGTCGCCAATGCGACAAAAGCAGCCGCAGCTCTTCGGCATGGGTCCGATAACTTTGGCAGTTCCACTGAACGATTGCATGCGCAGGCATTAGGGTGGGCTGAAGACTGAATCATTCTCCTCAACTCCTCCTCTGGGCTATCCGAAAACATCCGAATCCTCAGCCGAATCAAAAGATGGAGTGAGGTTCAGAACGAAGTTGTCCTCGGAAGGAGGAAAAAGTTCTGGAGAATTAGAACAGGAAATCTCTTCCTGTTCCATGGGCAAAGTAGTATCAAGATGTTGAGGGGACACAACGGACCCCTCAGCAAGCTGGCCGTTTAACGACAGTTTCACTTTCTCTCCTGGTGGCGACGTCCTCACGGGTGGTGATGAGGCCTTACCAGCAGAAGCCTTTTTCTTCAACTTTTTCTGTGGTTCACTCCGGGCAGGCGGAGGCTTAGCTGAAGCCCCATCCTGCTTGGGAACAGTTACAGCAGCAGGAACTGCAGCAGGAGCAGAAGCATTTGCAGGCTGGGCAGATGTCGACGGCAAGGCAGCAACCGGGTCCGAAGGACCCAAAAGACCCTGCAGAGATGGATGTTGCTGGGTCAACAAAGTAATAAGCTTGCCCACCGTCATCGTCAAAGACCTGACGTTGCAGACACCCCGGGCCCTCCTCTAAGCAGCCACCCCGGGCCCGGTTTGTCTGGATGTCCCTTCACCTCTTTCGGACTAGTGCTTGCGACGGGTGTTAAACCTGCCCGCCATACACACCGTAGGCGCACTCGCAAACCGTAGTGTTGAGGTTGCTAGTGTTCAAGACGGACAAAAAACCCTCCGCCACGCAGACCCTTGGCACACTAGCAAACCGTGATCTTGGGTTCCCTTTTAGTCGCCTCCTACGACACGCAGGGGTACGGTGGGCTTATTCTACCCCCAGCCCACAGGGGGGCAGGCATGCATGATATGACTTATGATCGCAGACTTGCATGTCTGGGTATGTACTCCCTTGAGCTAAGGAGGCTTCATGCAGACCTTTGTCTAACATTTTCTATTGTACGTGGATTGGTCGATGTTGACCCAAGTTCGTTTTTCTCCATGTGAAAATCACTATATCACTAATCACTATACTAGGGGCCACCCGTATAAGATCGCTGTGCCCCCTGCTAGAAGGGACTGTGGAAAATACTTCTTCGCAAACCGCGTTGTATCCCCCTGGAATGGTCTGCCATCAGAGTTGGTCAACTCCTCGAGTCTTAACCAGTTCAGGCATGGTCTTCGGAAGATAGATCTCACTATACATTTGAGATGTTTTAATCGTACAAATGTTATAATGTAATGTAACAAATTGACTCTAATGGGACTTATTTTAATCTTGTTGTAAACTTTTATATATGTTTTTAATATTTGGGACAGATATTAGTGGATGTCACCCCATCCCTTTCTGGATCTCCTTTTACCATTAGTGTAATAACTTATTATTATTACTATTATTATAAATAATAGAATTAAACATTTTATTTTAACAGAACGAAAACACGAGGCAATTTCTCGCTTATTTGTGCTCACTACAAGATATTTTCAAATTACTTACAACAATATTCATGTAAAATTAAAATTTTAGTTGCCTTTAATACAATATAACATATTGATTTGAAAATGAACATACCTTTTTAAACACAATTGAAACATAATAACAAGATTTACGATGTTATACTTGCCTTTGCGCGTTTCTCGTGTATGTAGTATCAACATAAGTTAGTAGATTAGAACATTTAATATAATAATTTCGTAGCTCACTTTTTACTTTACCATAAAAATTTATACATTTTAGTGTTTCAGGTAGTTGATTGAGGATAAATTTGCAATAAAATGCCTCCCTCATTTTGCCATAGTAGTTTTTCCATTTGAAATCTGCATTTGAAACTCAGAGAAAACTCGGGGAATTCTCAGATTTTTCACACAACAAACCTGGAAAACACAGGGGAAAATTAAAGCCACACGTTTAGGCCTGGTTCTCAGTGCATTAAAACACATTTTTTTAAGACATTGCGACAAAATAAAATGTATCCTTGCACTTCTGTGTTGACACCAAAAAAGTTCGTTGAACCGGATTACTCTTTTGCACTAAGTCAGCCGTAAAAACAAGTTAAACTGATAAAACGTGTTGAAAAAATTTCCTTCGTAAAATTATGGCAAATCACCTGGAAATTTACTTCAACTAGTCTGGAAAACCTGAAAATTCAGGGAGATTATTACAGTATTTTGATGGGAACCCAGTCCAAGGTAAACTAAAAAAAGTAACAAGTCTATAGTTTGTTCTACATTATGTTTGCAGGAAACTATAACTGTATGACACCATTTTTCCTTGCACTAAGACTGTAAAAACATGTGGACAACACACTTGACTCTACACAGTTACTGTTAGATTTTACGAGTGGATTATTTATGTATTTTTGGAATCGTAGTGGAAGGACACGTGGCATCATACAGTCAGTACCTGCAACCATAATGTGGAACAAACTATATCAACTAAAATTTAAACCGGTATTTAAGTTAAAACGGCTTACCAAAGCCCTTGACAACAAAAGTATGACACAGAAGTGAAGGTGAGCATACGATGGTGAGCCTACGTTCTTAAAACACTTCTTTCGTAGCATTGGCCGCCATTTTGCTCTAACAAGTCAGTTCTAAAACAACTGACGCGTGGTGTCATTCTTTAGAGAAACGGTGGCTTTCGCGTAGTCGATGGTTGAGCAGTTCGGTAAGAGTGTAGGCGACTACAACACTATATTCTCTTTGAGAAATTAGAAAGAAAAAAAAGTCCTTAAAGGGAGACCCGGCCTGCCTTATAACATTCCGCCTGCATTATAACAGCCACGCGCAGATCGCCATCCGCGAATTTATCACCGCCAAGGTCAACTGAGAGACAATCGCTGCGTTCTTCGCAGCGACGAACGCAGCTACTGTCTCAGTTGGTCTTGGGAATAGTACACGAAAAAGCATCAACTTGTAGTTTGTGTCGTCACAAACCGGAATGATTTTCGTATTTTAAAATCATACTCTATAATTTTTTAGGCTAGTATATTATAATTTTTCTTCGGCGATCTATTGGCATACTTAATTTTAATTTTTATCGCATTAGTCTTTTAGATTTTTCATCTCTTAGTAATTATTAGCAAACGATTAAAATTAGTACATGTGCACACACAGATGAAACTTCAAGGTAGGCTCGCAAAGGATCATATACGTTCTGGAAGAACATAAATAAAGTTCCCCTGTATTCAACAGAAGATCTCCTAGACGCCTCATTTTAAAAAGGATTTTTACAAAGGGATTGACTAACGGCGAGGAAATAGACCTTTAGGGCCGTACTTGATGTGGTGGATCGAGAAAAAACTCAGTGTATTCGTAATAGTTATAGCAAAGGGTTCAAAGGGTTTAACGAGCGTTAACCACTCCTGGTCATCTGCCCGAAGCCTTAAGGCCCTATGTCTGCAACAGCCAGATTCCCAGGTGGTCACCCACCCAAGTATCAATAGTTATAGCCAATCAATGGTTATAGTATCAATGGCTGGCTAGTTATAGCCATACGTTTGCCCGGTTTCACAATCGGGATGACCACTGCTGTCCTCCACGCTGCCGGAACAGAGCCTTCTGCCCACACACGGTTGAACATCTCCAGCAAGAACTGCTGGGAGGCAAGAGGCAGATGTTTCATCAGCTGATAGTGAACATCATCAGGCCCTGGGGCGGAGTCATGCGACTTGGACAAAGCTGAAACAAATTTTTGCCTGGTGAACGGTAAATTGTACTCCTCTAGCCCGTCGGAGCGAAAGTCTAGAGAGTGAGCCTCTTCGGCGGCGGAAGCTGGCCATTCAGTATGCTGTGCGTTTACGTGCTGTGGAATCCAGTCCTGCTTGGTCCATGGTTTTTGGGCCAGACTTGCGAGTCGGTAGACGCAGGGTGGGTAAGGGTGATTTCCGCGATAGGCTCCAGCAGTCCTGTCAGGAGATAGCCTTTGAAATGCCCACCGTCTTGAGGCTTGGGGGGATGCCAGTGGCCCCTTGGCTTGTCCCAAGTGGCATTTTCATTTTCGCTCTGGCGTCCCTCCCGAAGGGTTCCACTCTACCAGCAAGGTACTTACAGGAGTTCCGGCGGCTGTGTTCTCAGTACGCCGGTTATCAGCGGCTGTTTACTGATGGGTCGAAGTCAGACGCTGGCGTGGCTTGTGCTTGTGTTTGTAAGGGAGTGACGGTTGCCCATCGCCTTCCATCAGGCTATTCTGTGTTTTCTGCAGAGCTTTTGGCTCTCGGTTTGGCGGTGGAATGGATCCTTGGCCTTCAGGGCACGCATTTCATTATCTTTAGCGATTCCATGAGTGCCCTGGAGTCCTTGGCGAATTACAATCCTCGGAACCCCTTGACACAACGTGTCCAAGCTTTGCTTTCCCGCTTGCCTGGCCAGCGGAAAACCGTGCTTTTCTGCTGGATCCCGGGCCATGTTGGGATAGGTGGAAATGAGCAAGCGGATTCTGCAGCAAAAGGGGCCCTTTCTGGCCCTCTCGGAAGGGATCTCAGCCTTGTTCCCTCGGATGCTTTTCCAACTCTGCGTCTGAGGTTACACGCTTTTTGGCAAGCCTCGTGGGATGGACAGGACGGCAATAAATTACGAGCTATTAAAGGCACTGTTGAGGAATGGCACTCAGCGTGTCGCCGCAGTCGCCGTGAGGAGGTGGTGTTGGCCCGTTTGCGCATTGGTCACACTCGACTTACTCACTGTTTCCTTTTGCGGGGGGTTGACCCTCCTGAATGTTATTGGTGTCGGCGGCCACTTACGGTCCGCCACTTACTTGTTGATTGTCGCCATCTTGATAGTGTTCGTCGTCGTTTCCATCTTCCGCATGACATTGCGCGTCAGTTGGGCGATAAGTCTGTCCTCCTGTCCGGTGTTTTTCAATTTTTGCAGGAGGTACAGATGTATGACAAGATTTAGATTAGGGGTTTGAATAACATCTCTGTAATGTGTGGTGCAGTGGCAACCCGGACCACTGCACTGTGACTGAGGTTGGCGCTAATGACCAAGCTGTCGACGCGCCATTAAGCCTCATCTCCCCCCCCCCATACGTTTGCAACAATTTCACGATCTCTATCCTCCTTTAACAATAGAACACGACGGCATTGAAACAATGGTTTAGGACTGAGATGCAAAAGGAGGAGTGATATCGGATATCATGGCTGCTCTTGGATATCACTCCTGGATATCTCGCCTGCTTATGAATTAAAGAACATATGCTTTCTCCAGATGTTAAAAAGAACGTTACAGCCTCGATTAAAATTAAGAACAGCACCGTAAAGAGCTAGTTTTGCTTAAGCAAGAAAATATTCCTTTCGTTTTATTTATTTAATTTTTCTTGTAGCCTGAAAACATTATGACACTGAACTGTAAAGGTTATTTACGATTTAAAATTACAAACGACGTCACAGCCTTAATTAAAATTTAGAACAGATTCTGTTTTCCTCGACAGTCTGAACAGTGCAAAATGTTGTTGGTGGGTAGCTCTCACCCTTCCCAACTCCCATTATCTGCTCCTACGCCCTTTCTCTTCCCCACCCCCCTTCCCCCGCCACTCCACAAAAATCTTGACAAAGCCTAATGCTAGCCATTCTGACACAAACATCTGTCATGGTTTTTTGGTGGAGCTTTTCAACTTGAATTAGACCTACGCAAAAATTATTACACATTGAGTAATTTATCAGTAATCGAGCTCATTTGGCTCTCCGTCCTATAATTACACGTTTATTGTCTTATCGCATAACTGTTTCAGATTCCTAAAGCACCCACCATAGCACGACGCACGAATACCCAATTAGTCAACAAAGGTTCTCTGCTTTTATTTCTGTATTCTTACTCGATTCCGACGTGCCCCATCACCGTTCATAACGCAGAAACTCAACGCCGAATTGGCCCTTCAAACAACTTCTCCTAAAAAATTTTTAAGAGACGTTGTCTGATGGGGTTGTTCGTTGTTGAGTTTTCTCGGTAAGAACGGTGACGGGGCACTTCGGAATCTAATTACAATCAATAAGCCTAACAGCACAGAACACAACTCACAGAACTCGTCACCAAGGAAGGAATAACAATGCTGCCAACAATGACATCTTTGTCGTATTGTCTACCTTTCTGACCAAAAGAACATCGGCACGATTCCTTCTTTGTTGTGTGCGTGCTGTACTATTGTTGTCAGACTGTTGTCGTGAAATTGGATGATAAATAGGTTATCAGCTACTTTCCTCGGAGAGATACAGCAATGGCTCGCCCCTGCGTGCCTCGACATTGTTATATCTCACTCCTCGGAAAAGTGGCTGATAACCTATACTCAATCCCGTTTAGGTAAACCGAGTACAAACATATGGACGATCATGATGCTGGTTTGACGTTAAGTTCCGGTCGAATTTTTATTTTCAATGTACTGGCTAAGATTTTAAAAGGCGAGATAATCATATGATACGGCTAATACGGTACATTGAATCATTACGTTAATCTTCAGGTAGTTAACCGTATTTTGGAGTTTTTGTTTAGGCGGCTTTGATGTTTTCCAACGTCATTTTTTCGCGCGTAGCCTTCATGCCCAACAAAAAAAAATAATAATAATTAATTGATGTTCTTTAAATGTAGATATTTTGCTGAATTATCTCGTGTTTTGGTGTCAAAATTACAGCCAAAGACCACACAGTAGTACTGTATTTTGTCATAATAGCTGGAAAACATACGCGCCGTGGTTAGAACACGCGGAAGCAGGCCGCTGCATGATCTGAGCAAGCGCGTGGCTCTCATCCATTGACCACTGGGTAAAAACAGGAATGTCGTTTTTGCTTCTATTCTGTTCGTTCAGGCAATTTGGTTGCTATAGGAGACGAGGAGAAACCAATCAGCGGCTTGGATTAGTTTAAAACCAGTTTGCAGTGCTCAAATCGAGAACCTCGTCGTTTAATAACGATGATAATCATAATAAGTTTGTTGCAAACGCAACCGGAATGGCAAGGACCTGGCAAGGATCACTAATTGCCATTCGAAGTTAAAACTACAAATTTTAAATTACAAAAGCTTAAGAGTTTAAAGGCTTAAAAACGAAGACGATGACCCGGCCGCAGAGGAAGGGTAGATGGTGGAGGTCACGAATGCCTTACCACCAAGGTTAGACCTACCACGGACACAATGGTCCCCGATGGCATCGCCAAACGTGAGGGATAAGTGAGAGGAAAAGCAGTATCATTGTCAATGTTTCTTAAATATAAAACATAATGCATCGCAGTTTAAAGCTTGGCCAAAACCAATTGTCAAACTTAATTAAAATAATACAATATTATAGTAATACAGCTATGGTCACCAGGAAAGACATGACCAGGAACAAGCGAGCATTACACCAGTCCAACCATCACCACCCAACTAACAGTCGACAGCATAATTGGGTCTTTTCAAAAATTTGGTAAAATTAAACTCGTCAATATGATGTCTGAAGCTGTTGACGGAAGCAGCCTGTAACGATCCGCTCAGACAAATCATTCCACACCGGGACCACCCTAACTGGAAAAAAACAGTACTTTCGGCAATTAAGTCTGGCCGGAGGTTGCAGTGCTAGAATAATTGCTAAAATGAATCAGTTTTTTCCTACTGCGCTACTACCAAGATTTTATAGGGTTTGGTAGGAGAATTTGTAACTCTAAAAAGTCCCTATTGAAACACGTTAGCTTCGTCCCTATTAGTTCAGTCCAAGTTTTCAGAGGGCGCCACATGTTTCATCTGGTAAATTTGGCTCATTTTTCAGCCCAAATCTAAAGTAAACTAAATGACAACTAAGCTAGGCTACATAATAATTAAATACAAGCTAATTTCGTTTAGTTTGGTTTAATTTTAGGCTAGAAACTGAGTAGAAATTCCCACATAAAGCACATGGCGCCCTCTATAAACTCTGACGGAACTAATACGAATCTATCTAAGACATTTTAGTATGAGTCTCAGTCACAAATTCTCCTACCGAACCCTATAAATTCTTGCTAATACTCATAAAGTGGAGCCAGGTCAACTGTGAGCACAAATTCTGTCTCCGGTTTATGCGTGATGGCAGTCTAAAATGCACACATTCGTGTGAAGCCCTGTCAGTGCTTACGTCTTCTGAGTGTATGCTAATTGCGGAGGTAATGTTTGCTATTTAATATAGCGATATGTTACGAATTACATATTCCCTTTATAAGATAAGACTGCCAAACTATATAGAGCCTTAAGAATGTATACCCTTACACAGCATAACCTATCTTTCAGTCGTCCTGATCTCCGCCGAAGCACCTGGAAATCCCCACCAACAAAACAAAACGACACCGTCTGCTCATCAATTCAATTCGTATAACGTATTATTTCTTAGGTAACTATACTTTGAGAAAACCATGGTTGTGTACAAAAAAACCGTTGAACACGTAGTGGTTGCATTTTTTAACACTAGATCTTATAGTCAGCTTCAGGTTTCGTTACCGAAAGCTAGGTGGGAAATTCTACACATATGTTTTCTTTATCAGGCGCCAAAGGTTTATAATGCTCTAAAACATCACTTAAAAACCATCCGGTCAGCTCACTGTTTCAAATCGAAGGTACGCGAATGGATTGTTAGACTTGCTGGCCTTGAAATTGTGTTTATTGTTAAAAGGACATTCCTCCCAGACTCATTTTTCTCGATCCTCCACATCAAGTACGGCCCCAAAGTTTTATTTACTTACCGTCAGTCAATCAATAGCTAAAAATCCGTTTTAAAATGTGTTGTCTAGGAAATTTTCTATTGAATATTGGTAACTTTATTTATTGCGTCCCGCACGTATATGATCCTTTGCACGCCTACAATAACCATGATGTTTCATTGTTTCCGGTTGTAACGACAGAGTTTTTTCATCAATGCTGTCACGTGACCCGCAATTCGTCTGCTAGCCCATACGTCGTTCACGTGATCACGAGAAGAAGAGGGCGGAAGTGACGTTGTAAGTATTACTACGCCGAATCTCGCGAAGCCAGCGCGCGGCCACATGACTGCGCGTGGCTGTTATAAGACAGGCCGAATTTTACTGCAGTGTTTAGTATCTTTATTACTTCTATTTAGTATTTACTTGTGTAGATATATAATTGACTTACTTTTTTGTGTGTGTTTTAATTTGACGTATTTTCTTATTACTTCATGCAGAACTTGTTGCTCTATTAACACGATAATCATTTTTCTCGATGGTTCTGTATTGCACACGAATTTACTCTGCAACACAGATTTCCACTCTTGTCATTTCGTTGCCAATGTATCACACGAAATTCTTTGGAGTGTAATAATAATAAAAAAAATTGCTTTATTTTTTAGACGGATACCTTTAGATAGATATCTAAAGGTATCCGTCTAAAAAATAAAGCAATTTTTTTTTACGAAAGGTAAACCCAATTAGCGTGTTATTTTTGGCGTTTACATCATAAAATATTATTAGAAAACAACGTCATAAAACATAAAACTCTTCAACAGACAGTAATGTTTTAGTGTTTTCTTTTTCAAACCTCCCCGGCACTTGGATTATGTTCGTACGCTGAAAGCAACAACCGTGTAATTCAAAAACCCGTGCCAAATCCACAAGTGCTTGCGTACCCTTGGAACATTGCCACACCACAGCCTTTTCTCAAATTAAATGATCACAATTTAGGGCAAGATAAAGAACTCATGTTCTAAAGCCAGACCGTCTCCCCAGAGGGCGTGCGCTATTCCAAGCTCCGTCACTCAAGACCAATCAACGCGACGCTCTATTAACTTGCAGCGTGTTATCGTCGTTGAGTATGGCACCCCATATAGACCAAACTACGCACAACAACAACAACAATAGATGTGAATTAATGGGACGGAAAAGTGAGGAAATTCCATTGCGAAGGAAAAGTCTGTCTTGAGAGATGTAAAGCTAATTTTTGAAATGCCTGTATATTAAAAAAACCTTCGCAAAAATCAGTACAAAATACATTAGAGGCTGCTTCTTTTTTAAACCCTAATTCTTGCGGAATTCAGACTTCCTTCCCCTCCTCTGATCTTTTCCCCAGGACATTTCCGCCTCCTAAACGACATCCCTCTTGACCCACACGTTTTTCCCTCCCTGACACTATATCCCCCCCCCCCCCCCACGAACTATTCCTCCCCCGGGCGTGTTCCCCCCACCATCCTAAACAACATCCTTCTTAACGCACATATTTTCCCTCCCTCACTCCCGTCAAACTTTTCCCTCTGGGCATTTCCCCTCCTAAACGACATACCTCGTCAGTGGCGTAACGAATTTGGGCTGGGCCCCTACGCAAAACTTCTGTCTGTGCCACCCTCCCCAGTTCCTTTTTTGTTTTAACTAGTGCTAAGACTTCGGCTACATGAAAACGGCTGAACCGATTTTTCATGAAATCTGGTGCATGAAAATTCATGCAAAATTCATCAAACAAAACCAAATGTCATCAAAGATCACTTGTTTAACGGACACTGTCCATGCGACACTGAAGATCGTGGATGTGTGATACGGTATCTGGAACTTAAAACTTACTTTATTGTGTTTAGCAGATAAAACATGTTTCCATGCTCCTTTTTTTTTTTATTTATTCATCCTTTCACAGTACAAATTTCCATTAAGCATGAACTTTTTTATACTCGAATTTTTTAATTATGTATGCTCGCAGACCCAGTCGGGTCCCCTGGAGGTCTGGGCCCGTATGCATTGCATACCTAGCATACCTGTACGTTATGCCACTGTACCTCGTAACCTGCACGTTTTCCCCTCCCTTACAATTTATTTACCTCCCCCGAGGGTCTGGCCACAATAGGAGCCACAATAGGTGGTGTGGGAATTTTCACGTCTACGAAATTTGACTTCTGATATCGATTCTAGGGGTTGCCAGTATTCATTTTTTATTGGTCACATGATATGAATCACGTCAGTTTGGCGGCCATCTTGAAATATCCGCCATTAGAGATAAATGCATTTTCCTTAATATCTTCAATACCAAATAGCATCCATTTTTTCACTAGACGTTGATTTCCATGGTCTACACACATGATAGGAACCCTCAAAAGACCAAATTAAATTTCAAAATGGCCAACATCCGCCATTACGCACAAATTTATTTTAATTCATATCTACAAAACTAATGGACTTATGGCGTTCATTTTTTTCCCAGACGTATGTTTTAAGGGTCCTTCAATGCAATAGTATCATGCTTGTGAAGGCTTTAAAAAGTTACCATTTTATTACTGAAACATTCGGTGTAGTGCCATGAATGGTTAAGTGCAATGTTAGAATTTTGGTTTCCAATTATAGTCAGGGATCAGTTGCAGGAAATTTAGGGCTGCTGTGCACAATTTGTCAACTTTTATTTTTCACTTGGGAGTTGTTGTTTACATCCCATGGAAAAGTTTTCCACATATTACCACCTTGGCAATACGCATTAATGTATTAGGCATTAAAGATGGTGGCCAAAATGGGGCCTAATTTTGCCATTTGGCCGATTATGCGAGAACCGTTCGGTGTACACAAAAACGGTTGAAATCAAAGTTGTTTGCAATAATGTAATCTACAATATCATTCCCATACCTTTTTTCATATCGCTCATGGTTTTCGAGAAAAATGGATTTTAGGCCATGTCCGACCATTTTTTTTAGCTAATTTAATGTTAATAGACGTCTCAATTTGTCAACTTACAACTTTCAACTGCGGCTGCGTCTTTTCTAATCCAGGTTGGTGGTTCCAGTTAGATTCATTCGTAAGGTTGGAGTGTCTTCTTTGCAACAAGGGTCGTTGAAAGGGTTTACGACTGTTAGGAACTGAACTACGCCCGTTTTACTACTGGCTAGTATCACAGTTTCAGTTGGATTTTTCGCTTATTTTCAAATTTGAACTACTATTGTGACATGTCTAATTTAGGTAGATGACTCTGATTAGATTCATTCGAAAGATAGGACTGTCTTCTTTGCAACAAGGGTAAATGAAAGGGTCTACGACTGTTAGGAACCAAGCGACGCCTGTTGTACTAGGGGCTGGTATTACTGTCCGATTAAACGTAAGTGCATAAAGGTGGCTTACTAAACTATACGTTATTTCTAGTGTATGATTTTCGCTGTTGGCTTATTTCCAATTTTCCTTAACAGTTGGATTTTTCGCTAAATTTCAAATTTAAACTTCTATTGTGACGTGTCGCATTTAGATACATGATTCCTATTAGATTCATTCTAAAGGTAGGACTGTCTTCTTTGCAACAAGGGTAGTTGAAAGGGCCTACGACTGTTAGTATCCGAGGTACGCCCGTTTTACTAGAGGCTGGTATCACAGTCACAGTTGGATTCTCATTTTCAACTTTCAACTGTTATTGTGACGTGTTTAATTTATGTAGATGACTCCAATTAGATTCATTCGGAAGGTGGGACTGTCTTATTTGCAACAAGGGTAGTTGAAAGGGTCTACGACTGTTAGGAACCGAGCTACGCCCGTTTTATTAGAGGCTGGTATATCACAGTCACAGTTGTATTTTTCGCTTATTTTTAACTTTGAACTGCTATTGTGACGTGCCTAATTTAGGTAGTAGACTTCAGTTAGATTCATTCGAAAGGTGGGACTGTCTGCTTTACAACAAGGGTAGTTGTGAGGCTCTACGACTGTTGGGAACCCAGCTATAACCGTTTTATAAGGAGCTGGTGTCACAGTCAGCATTGGATTTTTCACTCATTTTCAAGTTTCAACTGCTATTGCGACGTCTCTAGTTTAGGTAGATGACTCCAATTAGATTCATTCTAAAGGTGAGGATGCCTTCTTTGCAATATCGGAAATTGAAAGGATCTATGACTGTAAGGAACCGAGCTAAGACTGGTCTTACTGTGGGCTAGTATAACAGTCACCGTTGGACTTTTCGCTCATTTACGACTTTCAACTGGTGCTGAGACGTTTCCAATTTAGGAAGATGGCTCTAATTAGGTTCGTATGAAAGGTATGGATGCCTTCTTTGTGACAAGGGTGGTTGTAAGGGTCTATCTAAATTGGAAACTTCTCAGCACCAGTTGAAAGTTGTAAATGAGAGAAAAGTTCAACGGTGACGGTTATGCCAGCCCATAGTAAAACGGGTCTTAGCTCGCTTCCTAATAGGTGTAGATCCTTTCAACTACCCATGTTGCAAAGAAGGCATCCTCACCTTTCGAATGAATCGAATTGGAGCCCCCCTACCTAAATTAGACGCGTCACAATAGCAGTTGAAATTTGAAAATGGGTGAAAAATCCAATGGTGGTTGTGATACCAACCTCTAGTAAAACGGGCGTACCTCGGATACTAACAGTCGTAGGCCCTTTCACTACCCTTGTTGCAAATAAGACACGCCCACCTTTCGAATGAATCTAATTGGATCTACCCACCTGAATTAGAAACGACGCAGCCGCAGTTGAAAGTTTGAACTTGACAAATCGAGACATCTGTTAGTATTAAATTAGCCAAAATGTACCCCAAAACGGCCTAAAACCCATTTTTCTCGAAAACCACGAGAGATATGAAGAAAAAGTATGGGAATGACATTATATATTACATTATTGCAAACAACTTTTATCTGAACCATTTTTGTGTGTCACTAACGGTTCTTGCATAATCGGCAAAATTGCAAAATTGAGAGCTTTTTTGGCCATCTTTAATGCCAAATACATTAAATGCGTATTACCAAGGTGGCAACTATTCCATGGGATGTAAACAATAACTCCCCAACGAAAAATAAAATTTGACAAATTGTGCACAGTAGCCCTAGATTACCTACTACTGCTCTCTGACTATAATTGGAAACCCAAATCCTAACATTGTACTTAACCATTCATGGCACTGCAACGAAGCATTATTTCATGTAATAAAATGACTTCACAAGCATGAAACTAATTTTATTGCGTTGTAGGACCCTTAAAACACACGTCTGGAATAAAATGAACGCCATAAGTCCATTAGTAGTGTAGATGTAAATTAAAATAAATTTGTGCTTAACTCAAGATGTCGGCCATTTTGAAATTAAATTTTGTCTTTTGACTATCCCTATCGGGTTTTTAGACCATGGAAATCAATATCTAGTGAAAAAATGGATGCTCTAAGGTATTTGGTGTTGAAGATATTAAGGAAAAAGCATTTTCTCTAATGGTGGAGTTTTTAAGATGGCCGCCAAACTGACGTAATTCATATCATGTGACCAATAAAAACTGCATGCTGGCAACCCCTAGAATCGATATCAGAAGTCAAATTTCGTAGACGTAAAAATTCCCACACCACCTATTGTGGCTCCCACACTACCTCATTTACGACAGCTCTTGTAAGCTGCATGTTTTTCCCTCCCTGACAATATTCTCCATCTCCCCCATACTTTTTCCCCAGGACTTTTCCTCTTCATAAACGACATCCTTCGCATAACTCTGCGCATAACACCTTTTCTATTATTATACTAGGTGATTTTAACTTGTCGACGGTAAATTGGACAGATGGTACTGCTGGTAATACAACTCACCGTCTCTTTTTAGAACAAATTGCCCCCCTTGGTCTGTCCCAACTTGTTACGAGGCCTACCCGTGGTATTAATATTTTGGACTTGATCTTTACGCAAGATGACCGTCTAATCTATGACATATCTGTTCTTGACCACCTTGGTACCAGTGACCACTGTATGGTGTCTTTCCTGGTACATAGTTCTCTTTCTCTTTACACGAAGAGGGAGAAATTAAGGTTCGTGCCCCTTTCTAAGTTCCTCCTGCGTGAGTATTAAGTGTTGACCATGGGTGGGCTTCTCTACACGGGAGTCTAGGCCCTGTCGTAATGTTGTCATTTACATACCCTTAACTTTGGTATTGGTATTAGTGGTTCCCAAACCCTTCCAATCACCATACCACGATTGCTGGTTAAATCATTATATTATATTATTATTATTATTAAATCCCTCTTAACCCGCACCATCCCCTGCTCCCCCCACGTCTCCTCACTGTTGGGGCGAGGGGTAATCGTCTAACTGGAAAACCGTATAATTGGAAGAACGTATACAGTCTAACAGTATAACGAAAAATCACCTAACACGAAAATCGTATAACGGAAAATCATGTAACACGAAATTCGTTTAATGGAAAATCGTCTAATGTCCCTGCCTTGAACGCGCTACCGTGCTCACTGCGGCTATACATATAACATCAGAGACCGTAGCTATGTTATTGTCCAGGTAGACGTTTATTAGTTATATCATTGTCCAGTTAGACGTTTATCCATTATACGCTTATCCATTATACGATTTTCCATTTCGATGATTTTCCATTTTTTAAATTTACGCAGATATTAGATAATTATCCCATTAGACGATTTTCCAGTTAGACTTTTGTCCGACGCCCCCCACTGTTATCTTTTCCCTGCGCCCCAACCTTACCTCTCGCTTGCGGACCACTTTTTCTTCCAGGCAGTTTTTAATAAAAGCCAGCACAACGCCACGGTTGTGAACACAATTACTTGTTCGTCTAACAACAAATCTTAGACGAACTTATGGAAGATATGGTTGGTAAATTGGGTGCAAAACTTGAGACAAAATCTGAAGAATTGCTACAGTCTTTGTCAAGCAAAACAACAAATCTCTGCACCAGCAGCATCAACGTGCCTCTCGGGGAGACTACGCAAGGCGAAGTAATGTGCAAGGGGGAGATCGCCGATCTTAAAGTAAAGATCAAACTTTCAAATAATGGTATGTTGACGATATTATCTGCACACATTGACCATTAAAGTGAACCGTCAGTTGAGCACCGTACACCCGGTATGTGTTTCGATCCGAGTATGGAAAAGAATATCACCTTTAAACGTGGTGGTCACAAGACAAATCATAGAAAATTTGCCACTCATGACTTAGCTGCTAACAAAATTAATACCGAAGAAGCAAACAGTAGTATAACTCATTCTGCAATTGCAAAAGTAACCGCTGATCCGACACCCAATATTACATCATTATGTAGAACACAGAACAGGGATCGGAATGAAATCCTTGTACCATTACATGACCAGAAAGGGACTGAATTAAACAAAATTGCTCCTATCAATCAGGACAAAGTGCCTACAGGATTACCCTGGAACGAACGGACAACAATCATTGGTGACTCGAACGTAAGAAATTTAAGAGGAAGCAGTCACCAAAACTCAGCAACGTGGACCTACCCAGGGATGCGAGTAGAGGACTTATCCGCGAAGTTACCAGAACTCCTAAGAGCCAGCGATAAGTCCGGTTCCTTTATTATTTGTGTGGGCTCCAATAACGTGGGGTCTCTCCCACCTAACCGTATTGCTCTAACTCTCTCAGCCTTTACGTCTTCGCTTAAGACAGCCTGCCCCAACTCTCGTATTACAATAATTGGTCTTTTCCCAAGATTGGGTAGGGTGAATCGCGATGCTGATCATCTGGTGGTTCACACGAATACTATTACCAGGAAGATGTGCATCGAACAAAATCTGTCCTTCCTATCACTTGACCATGAAATTGTCAACGACCCTACACTTTTGGCCAGGGATCAAATCCTCCTTACATCCAGAGGCAAGGTGTTATTGCAACAGAAACTAGCTGATCTCCATGTGCCTACGGAAAACTCGTTGATGTAAATGGGACAGCCTTCGGTGCAACCCCAAACCGTGTCGTAGGGACAAGCTCAAACCATCTTTCATGTGTTTTCTTTAATGCACGCAGTATAGTACGGAATATTGGCAGTTTTTGTGATTTAGTTGATAATGGGGGGTACGACTTGATCTTTGTGGTGGAGTCATGGTTACACAATGACTTGACGAATGCAATGGTTGCCGACTTAGAGAAATATGTGGTTGTGAGACGCGACCGCGGTAGTAGAAGAGGGGGACTCTTAATTCTCCACCGTGTGGGAGTTCCCGTTGCACTTTTAAATATTTCTACTAGTATTGAGGGTATGGTCATATCCCTACCTAATTCAAGTACTACCATTACTCTTTGTTATCTTCCGGACAGCAGATCAGTTACAGCAATAGAGGAGGTTTGTACGTTTATTGCTGATTCAATGTGCGCGAGGCACTCTAATATAATAATAGGCGATTTTAACCTTTCAACTGTGAACTGGCAAACTTCCCAGGCCAGTGATCCGCATCACCGTCTCTTTCTTGAGTTGCTTGCACCGCTTGGGCTTACCCAGTGTGTGGATAAACCAACACGTGGTTCTAACATTCTTGACATAATATTTACAGACGATGACCGTCTAATCTACGATCTTCAGGTTGGGCCCCATTTTGGACGCAGCGACCACTGTTCGGTTTCCTTTAAAATAAATACGTCTACGGGCGGTGTTAATGGGATAGACTGTGACAGCCAGCCATCTAATGCTACAAAATTAGATTACGTTATGCTAAAATCGGCGCTCCTCGATTTAAATTGGGACGAACTTATTTTTTCATCACACCCAACCATACTCGAGGCTTGGAATTGTTTCTCTGCTATATTAAGGGGTCAATTAAACCTTTGCCATACTACTGGTTCTACGTCAGTCCCGAAACCCAAATCTGTTCCTTTAAACATAATAAAATTAAAACGCAAAAAACTAAAGTTTTGGAAACGTTATAAGGCAAATCCTGAGGAAGCATCACTTTTAGCATACAAGACAGTGAGTAAGTCCTATTCTGAAACAGTTGAGACTTGGCATTCGGATGCCGAGCAACGAGTTATCAGAGATGGAAATATCTCTACCCTTTTCAAATATTACCGCAAGATGACAAAAACAACACGCACATTATCCCCATTCCAAGCACCTAGTGGGTTCCTGATTGATAATCAGTCGAAGGCGGATGCCTTGAGCTCCATATTTGCATCAAATACAATTTTGGACGACGCAAGTCAAAACTTGCCCGGTCCTCAAGCTATATCTTGCCACTGTAATTGTGAATGGGTGAGTTTTGACCAACAAAGTGTGATATCAGCCTTGTCAAAGGTTAAGCCAAGCAGATCCTGTGGACCTGATGGCATTTCTGCTTTTCTGTTAAAACAAATCTGCACTGAAATTTCCTATCCACTATCAAAACTCTTCTCTCTGTCATTTGTACAGGGAGACATACCTGAGGATTGGAGATCTGCAATTGTGGTCCCAGTCTTTAAGAAAGGGTCTCCATCTGACCCCAATAACTACAGGCCAATAGCGCTTACCTGTGTGGCATGTAAGGTTATGGAGACAATCATTCGCGCTAAACTTCTAGGGTTCTTGGAACGGTTCTCTATTATTACCCAGGACCAATTTGGTTTTCTTCCTGGGAGGTCAGCAACTCATCAACTTCTTTGTATATTAGACAGGTGGACTTCTGCGATGGATGTTGGAGGTTCGAGCGATACTGTTTACTTCGACTTCAAAAAAGCTTTTGAATCAGTTGTTCATCGAAAACTTTTGGCTAAGCTTTGTAGCTGCGGAATAAATGGTCATCTTCTAAAGTGGCTTTCAGCTTTTCTTCGAAATCGCTCCCAGCGGGTAATTGTTGAAAATACACTCTCACACCAGGTTAATATGCCGAGTGGAGTACCACAGGGATCTGTGCTTGGTCCAATACTTTTCTTGATCTATCTAAATGATCGGGATTTAGGATCCTCTTCACCTTTTGGTGTCAAATTTGCAGACGATCTTAAATCAACTGCAGTAAACTTATTACCAGGTCCTTCTAGTGTTCTCGAGGACGAAATAGCAAGAGTTTCGTATTGGTCAAGTATTTGGCAGTTACCACTTTCTTCTTCGAAATGTCTTTCTTTTCATATTGGTCCTGGGTGTTTAAACTATAGCTATACACTTGACGGTGATAGTCTTCCATTCGTGGAGGAGGTAAAAGACTTGGGCATTTGGTTCTCCAGGGATCTAAAAACTTCCCTTCATTGCAATACAACTAGTTCTTTGGCATTCCGCAGACTAGCTATTGTAAATAGATGCTTTACATCTGGTAACCTTAGAACTAAAGTTTGGGCATTCAAAGTCTTTGTTCGTCCGATCCTGGAATACGCGTCATCTGTTTGGTCGCCGTATCTGGTGAAAGATATTGATTTGATCGAATCTGTTCAGCGAAAATTTACTAAGAAGTTACATGGACTACGTGAGTTCAGCTATGCTGAAAGACTATCCAGGACTGGTCTCGAGCTACTGGAATTACGTAGACTTAAATTCGATCTAATTCTAACCTATAAAATTCTTCGCAATCTTCTTTCGGTGGATCTTCCATTTTTCGACCTTGCCCCGAGCCACCATAATACCAGGGGTCACATATGGAAACTAGCAGTGCACGGTTCGCGCCTAGATTGTAGAAAAACCTTTTTGCTAATCGCGTTGTCCCTGTTTGGAATGCTCTTCGCCCAAGAACAGTTTGCATGGATTCTGAGAGTGGCTTTCGTCGCGAACTGTTGACAGAAGATCTTCGGCCATTCCTTAAACGCAACTCATGATCCAGCAACTGTAGCTTAAATATCCCCCTCCCCCCCACTTCGAAATGGTACGGTCTAAGCGGCTCACAACCCTTCCGGCAACCATCCACCATCGAGTGGTAAACCTCATTATTATTATTATATTATAATTTGACATAAAATTAAATTGCCTTGCAATGACACACACTCACAACGATAAAAGCACCAATACAGTAATAAAGTGAAAGCAAGCCAAAATGGTGCACAAAAAATACACAAAAAGCGACGTTTCGGAGCTTTCTGCAGTGGAAGGTCAGGTTCCCTATTGTCGGTTTTCACCCGACTTAGGTCCTTTTTACTATTATTTTTATTTTACTGATGCTTGCTGTTGGGTGTCTGCTTGTTGTTGTTGTGTCATTTATGTTTTGATGCTCGCTTTTTGCGTGAATGTGCTTGAAAACGTCGCTTTTTGTGTATTTTTTGTGCACCAATTTGCTTGCTTTCACTTTATGACACACACTCTCACTAGATACCAACTGGACAAAAAA
>JAHWFP010072901.1:0-22088 GCA_023313725.1 Lithobius niger | reverse complement strand
TGGTTCGATCTCTAGGTGGGAGCAAACGTTTTAGCCCATTTGGCTTTCCGTGTCAAGAATATTGTAGTTACGTTAAAATAGCCTGCGAAAGGCCCTAGACCTTGTCCAGACCTACGTTTTAAGCTATAGAACTTGAAAATCGGTTCAGTGGTTCGGTCTCCAGGTGAGGGCAAAGAGTCCCAACAACAACAACAACAACAAGAACAACAACAACAATAAGAAATGGCCATGCTGTGGACGCCGAACGGTTTGATTGTTGTCATTAAAATTTGTAATGTGGTGAAATAGTTACGACACGACCCCAAATACCGAATTTCGTTGGTCTATGTCAATTCTGGGCGAGACTATAGGAGTTCAAAGTTTGACGTTTAACATGGAAGTTCATGCTGAGGCTTACATAAGAACTGCTACCGCGGTCCTTGATGATACTTTTATACTGGTTTCTTGATGGTGATCATCCATTTAGCACGTCGATACCCAATTAATGTTTTAGTAAAAGCAAGAAAATTATGCTGATGTTGTGGATTAAGAATACGTGAATAGAAGTTGTCAAAGAGGCCCATTTACCGTGATTCGTATCTAGACTGAATAATAATAATAATAATAATAATAATAATTTATTTAGATATGCATATATACAAATGTGATACGCAACAAGGCACGATGCATAAATGCATGTGAGTGCACTAAATGCGAACGATTTTTTTTTTACAACAATTATTATCGTTCTGTATTAATAATATTGCTCACATTACAATTCGTTTAATTTAATTTATTCAGTTTAAATCCGTAAATAACCACCTTTTAGCAAGTTTTTTAACATTATGTCTCTTAAAATAATAATAATAATAATAATTATAATAATGTTATTGACAAAAGAAAGTCAAATGGTACACGCGGGGTCAATGGGATGACCACTGACACTTGTACTAATCCAAAAAAAGCATGTGCAATAATTAAATTTTAAACGGGTTTAAGAAGGTGCTTAGAAAGATTTAACCACCTGACTCGTTATTTTTTTTTTAAAGATCCAACGTTGTAGAAGAGACCTTATCATCTGGTAGTGAGTTCCAAATTGGCACAATTTGATCAGCAAAGAAAGAGTTTCGCACATCTTTATGGGCAATCGGCAAAACTAGGTTCAGGAGGGTGGTCACGAGTTCCGCTGCTGACTCGGAGCTCAAAAAATTTTGAGTAGTCAAAATCTACGAGGTTGTTCAAGATACAGACTGCTAAAAAGAGATCAGCAGAGCCTTCTCAACTCAAGGGAGACCAGCCCCATCATGGTTAAATGTTCAGCATATGATTTGTTTTTCAAGCCTTGAAAGGATTTGGTGAAACGTCATTGAACTCCTTCTATCAGATCAATATCACCGAACAAGTGTGGGTTCCAGACAGGACTGGAGTACTTTAAAATTGGCCTAATGTAGACCTTGTAAGCCCTCATAAGCATTTGTACACCCCCAGACGTAAATACTCGTTTAATAAGTGTGACTCTTGTGATTAGCCGCTTAAACGATATTAACACACTGCAAGTTGAACTTCAAATCACTAGAGAACCAAAGACCCAGGTTTTTTGTTGAATGGTGTAGCAAAGAATTTCCTTGGGAAAAGGAATAAATAATTAATATTTTTTGTTTTGGTTTCCGATATGGAAAATAGTACATTTATCAGCAGAAATAGGTAGTTGCCACGTGGTGGACCAGTGAACCAGTTCCACTGCTGCTAAAGCCAAACCAGCGGCATCGTCGGAGTTTGCAACAAGTACATGCATGGGTCTCAACTTTAACGGCACATTGGCACAAACTTGCACTGCTGGATGTAATCTGAAGATCATTCAAGAAAATAAAGAAAAGGAGTGGACCGAAGACGGATCCCTGTGGCACACCACTACATATTGCAAGCTGGTCAGAAGGGGCCCCCTCAATGGCAACCCACTGATTCCCATTAATTAAAATTTCCTAAAGCCAGTTTAAAAATTTGCCCGTGACATCAACACGTTCCAGTTTAAAGAGTAATTTGCTGCGTACCTCAGACTCGAATGCCTTTGCGAAACCAATAAAAAAGGCTATCAGAAGGAATTCCCAGGTCACTATAAAACAACCAGCCATCCAGTGGAGTAAGTAAGAGCAAAGTAGTGGAACGTCCTGGGAGAAAACCGAATTGGTCACTTATAATTAAATAAAATAAATACGGATGCTAACCTATTTACGTTGCCTTTTGGACTTATACGTCAGACTGCCTGAGTTGGGTATCGAACCCACGACCTTTGAAATCAAAGAACGAGGTCCTACTGCTGAGCCATACTGACACGGCCATAAAAGAAAACGTCTATAGGCAGCATTTAACATGCACACATATACATATACATAATAGGTATTCTCGGGTCTTGGATTTGAAATATCCAAAATTCGACTACAAAAGTCTTACATCTGTGAGATGCACTTGCCCCATTCTTGTGTAATGGCTGTTCATATTTCTAGCCATAATTTCACTGAGAACACGACTGAATCATGCACTGACTATGTGGCACAACAAAAATATTACAATAATATAACACATATACAAGGCCGTGTCAGTGTGACTCAGTGGTAGGACCTCGATCTTTGATTACAAAGGTCGTGGGTTCGATTCCCCGCTCAGGCAGTCTGACATATAAGTTCAAAAGATAACGCAAATAGGTTTGCATCCATATTTATTTAACCAATCTCGAGCCCATTGGCTTTCCGTCCAGTTATAATTAAACTATTCACATGTAAAAACTTTAGCATAGTATTTCGAATAATGAGGTCCATTATCTTACATGGAATGCAGGTGAGGGCAAGTGGTCAATAAACATGATGTTGAATTCAAAGCATAGATTAACTAGCGTTTACTCCCTTAAAATATTACAAGTCCAACATTTTGAGCTTAACTTTAAAAGTGAAAATACAGAATGGGAGACGTAAAAGGTTTCCACTCGATATAAACGAAAAAAATCCTTTTCGACTACAGTTGAAAAGAATTTTTGTATATTTATTTTTTTATTTTTATTTTTTAAAGAAATTTTGATGAGCCTTAAGTCAGCCGAAGCAATTAATGCTTGTATGGCTGAACCGGCTCAATTTTTGAACATTACCAGATTTTTAGAGAAGAAGAAATATCTGGTAAAAGGCGGTGCCAGCCCGGGTATTCGATCCAGGAAATCTCCGATCATCGTAGGGGCCGAAAGATTGTCCAGAATTAGCCAGAATACATCCCATAGCCACTGAAGGAGCATGGTAGCCTCTCACGCTACCCTGGCCGGCAGTCCTGGCGGGGACTTTACCAAGTTGAATTGTTTGCCAAGTTGATTGTTAGCTTTGGAATGGCACCTTATCCAGCGGAGAGGGTGGACCACAATATTATAGCTGTGTCACATAGGCAGTGCATGATTCAGGGGTGTTCTCAGTGGAATGATGGCCGGCAATATGAATAGCCATTACATTAGAATGGGGTGAATGCAGCTCACGGATGTAATACTTTTGGAGTCAAACTTTAGATATTTCAAATCCAAGACCCGAGAATATATATACCCATTTTGGCCATTAATTTTAATGAAATTATGTATGTAAAGGCATGAATAGATTGAAGGTTAAATTACGTAAACAAAATATATTGACAACAGCAAAGGGTGTCAGAAATATTTGTATGTTTACATTCGAAACATTTCAAACATCGACATTCAACCAGTAGTGTGTACATAAAGCGATTAAACTGGTGGTATGTTCATCAACATTCTAGCTTAATTGTGTTAAAGACAAATAGCTTCTGGGTGCGATTTCATGTTGTATGTAGGCAACACGAAATGGTCGGTTAACTCTCTCAATAAACCTTTGAGTTAACCAAACGATTTAAATCGAAGTTTATTAGAGGTTTGCTAAAATCGATCATGCCTTCCGTGCGTTTCTTTTCCGTCGAGCAATTTAGCGAAACACCAGTATGGTGTAAAGTCAACGTCAATATTCCACAATACAAACCAATCAAATCCCGTTTATTTACCCGCAGTTTTACGTTGATCGCGAACCATACTCTTGTTTCGCTAAGTTGCTAGATGGAAGAGCTTCACTGGCCTGAGATAGAGCCTTTCTGCCAAGAGGTATTTTTTTTTTCTTTTTCCGTCCCGCACCTTCCATTTTCTTGTTATACCTCACCGTCTCGGTCACTATGCTAGCACAGTTTTGAGCTTGCTTAACAGTCACGGCAATCCCAGCAGCAGCACCCCCCTCCCACCACCACTAGACCACCTACAACAGTTCAAAGACGACTGAGTAATGCTAGTAACGGTATAAAATCCATCTCTTTTTTTTACCGATTTTTTCACTTTTTTAGGTTTTTTTAAACTTTTTCACCATTTTTTTAACTTTATATATTTCTTTAATAAACTAGCCTACTTCGACTTTACCCCTGTCTGAGCTCAAACTAATTTTTCCGTAACCTATCAACAATGCGTGACAGGCCAAGTTGGCTGGAATGGAGGAATTAACTTTCATCTTTACTAGCGTGTTCCAGATGCCATATTGAAGTCTCTCTGACTGCTTGGAACAGTCTAAAACCGTTAGAGGATAGATCTTTTTAAACTGATCCGAATCAATGCACAGATCCTCCGCCTAAACTCTCGAGCCATCCTGTACACTTTGGAGTAATCACCAGTAGTGTAATTTACGTTCAAGTCCAGGAAGATGTAACACTCGAAATTTAAAGTCACATGTGCATCCTGAAGGTTCCAGTGATGGAAAACAGACGGGTTTTTAGTTTGGCTGTCTTTCCCGTTCGTCTGCAGAGCCATAATGACCCACCAGGGATTCTCGACTGCGGATGTAGTAAGGACGCACCAGGTGAAGCCAGTACTATTTGGCAGTTCGCAACTGTTGTAATGCCAGTGTCTAAACCTCAAATTCTTGTTCATTTCTCTGTCTGTGTACTTGAAAAGTCTTAGTTTCTGGTCGTCGGATGCTGTGACGTGCGGAACGTGCCACAAAATGCTGCTCAGCACGATTTTGGCATTGCCTGTAACCTCGTTATTGCTAGCCCTAGATGCAGGGCCGTAGCCAGCACCCCCTCAACGCCAGCAAGTGCAAGGTTTTTGTTTAGGCTGAGGAGCGCAAAACGCGATGAGGCTTTTAAAGTGGAATTTGGTTTGGATTTTTGAGTTTACAAATTCTAGTTTAGTTCAAGAGACCTATGCAGAAAGGTGGTTAAGGTTTCAAATGAAACAGCACGTAGTCAATTCCTGTAAAAAAAAAAAAAACATAACGCTCAAAAATATGACGTAAAACGTGTTTAAAAATTGATAGCTGCCATTAAAGTAAGAGCGGCTCGTAATGAATCATGGTTACGGGTGACTAAGAAGACAGTCCTTGTTGGTAACGAAATGAAAATAGCCCGTTTCTCGATAAAGCGTATTATTTGGAATTGGTTTACTGCAACAAAATTTCAAGACCGATACAACAAAATAAAAAATTGTGGTAATCTATTTCCAAAAAGGCTGCTTCTAGCGCTAAGTTAAATTGTTGAAATGTGTAGTTGGTAACCAACAAAACACACCGTGCTGAGTGTTAATAAAAAAAGGTACTAAAATAATAAAAAACAAATTTATTCGTTGAAGCATAAAAGCAATAAACAAATAGCACTAGGTATGAAAAAAAAGTGTTAAATTAAAAAAAATCGAAATGCCACGAAGCACCATCCTCGGCCCCATAGTTGAGAAGCATTTAATCCTAGTTAAATATGGTTACATTACCCCCGACGGGGAAAAAAAGAATTTTCAAAAACTGTTGGTAACCAAGAAAATAAGAAAATAAAATTAATTATTATAAAACTAAATTTAAAAAAGTGACTTTTAAAATTTTGTTTTATTTGCTGTTTCAGTTGTAATTAAAATTACAAGCGAAATTGCAAATAAAAGATTATTTAAAAAAGTGATATTTTTGTCGGGAAAGGTTTTTTTTGGCTGTGGGGAATAAGATTTTTTGTTTTAGACGGTTTCTTTAATTTAATTCTGGTCTGGGGGAAAGAGATATTCCTGGCTACGGCCCTGCCTAGATCATGTCAGAACGTGTTTGCTGCCGTACATTATCTTATTGTAATTCTCGTAAATTCCCGTGACGTGTTTTAAAGGAAATTGCGAACAAGAAACTCTCTTTCGGAATCGGTTCTTTCATGATCGTGTCATGACGCAGTTCAAAGCCCAACTTATCTGTTAAACTGGCAGCCACAGACTTGGCACTATCGTGCAACAGCAATACTTGATTGGTCGAGCCGTATGTGAGAAAGGCTTTCATGTTGGTACCGTACCCGTGGTGAGCAAGTGTGAACGAACAACTACAATTCTAGTGGAGCCAAGGGTGAGACTGTGTGTGTGTGCGTGCGTGGGAGGCAGGTGGCGTAGGGGAAAAAGGGGTTGAAATATGTAAGTTTATGAGAGAGGAATTCATCTAGTGCGAACTACGCCTCTATTTTCAAGTTAAGTGAGTAGTCACAAGTTAGGAGAGGAGAGACTGGTGCGAACAAGGCTTAAAGGTGAGAGAAAAGTTAGAGATTGGCGGAGTGTAGTTAGTAGGATGTCAATTAGTGGGACGGGCTTGGCTAGAAATTTTGGAAGAGGTGGGGTGGGTGTCATTCGTTGGGCGTGTTAGTCGGGAGGGTGTGGAATGAAAAAGGGGGGGGGGGGTAGGGGGTAGGGGGAAAGAGAAGAATGAACAGGACGGAAAGCAAATCCGCTCGATGATTGACAAATAAATACAGATGCAAACTTATTTCCATTGCCTTCTGGATTGCCATGTCAGACTGACATGTCAGACCCTGAGTGGAAATTGAACAAAGAATTATAGTGTGTGGAACTGCGGGGCAAGATGGCTTGATGGTTAGCATGATCGTCTCATGTGCCAGAGGTCCTGGGTTCCAGTCCAGCCTCAGCCACCCCTGGCATTTTCGGGAAGGGAAGTGCCCTGTGATGTCTTGGGCTCATGTCGACTGTGGCATGTATGAGAACTTAGGAGTTTCCGACGGGATTTACCTAGTAAAATTGTCCCTCTTTCCTTCTGGGACCATGGGTACGGCTGGGAGTGCGTCTAAAAGCTAAGCTGGAGTTGGGTGGGGGCAATGTAGAGGAAACAAAAGGGGGTGGGAGGGAGAAGAAGAAATGGAGGGTGAGGGAAATGAGTAAGGGAGAAGGGGAAGATGGTCATGCCCTAGCTGCATGACTGGTAGAATATTGTGAACGAGCGTCACCGAAAAACGCCTGTTTTTCAAAAATTTGAAATTTTTTTTCTGAGGCACCAAATGCCTCGCCGAGGCACATTTCGCCGTTTCTTTAATAATGAACCAAATCGGCTCAAACTTTCTACATACATAGCCTGTCCAAATACAAGACACTTGGGGAAGCCCAAATCCGTACTTTCCACCATTAAGAACCTTTAAACGACGTTTGAAGATCATCTCAAAGCCACTGCAGCATACCTTCAACATGGCAGCCATTGCTGAACTCTGTATTTTTGTATTCGTATTTTATTCCTTTTCTTTTAGGGCAAAAAGCCCGAACGTACTGGCTTAGTGTATTGTACGAGGATTTATGTACAGACAACCATTTTGAAGTGTGATATTTTTTATTGTGTTTGTCGGCCGCAATCCTTATGAAAAATTTCCACAACGCTCGAATTTAACTTTAAAATTTTAAACGTTAAACGTTCTCTGTAACTTAATGCGTTATAGCATTCAACTAACTAGTTTATTTAATCGCATTTATACTTTATTTATATTCTTTTACCCCCAGAAACGCTACCATATGTCCAAACGTATAAACGCATTACGACCTGGCATTCTACCGGACACGAATTGTTCAGTGTATATATGTTTATTTTAGTTCTCCTCCGACCTGACTGAGACCTACCGAAATCTGCAAATAGCTTGATCTACTATTAAACACGAAAAGAATTCTTAAAAAGATCTGTTCAACCCAATTCCGAAAGTCAAACTGTGCAAAAACTTCGAATCCTCCATTTTTGCCCCCCTCCCCAGCCAAAACTAGTTGTGGTGTTTAACACTGCAGTTTATCGTTAAAGCTTGTTTAATTTAATAGTAATGTTCTATGCATTACCCAAAGCCAAGTAATACGCTTTAACAAGAGCCAAATCACGTTGCAATCATGTAAATATGGAATCCGTAGCCAATAATTCAAAATAAAGGCCTATTTCCGAAAGTTCAATTGAGTAAAACTCAAAACAGGCCTGTCTTTTCCATCCCTACTCCTTCAAACGGCTCTGCACCCAGTTCCTTTGTTCATCCGACTTCTCCTCCCACTTTCCATTGTTCCCGAGGCCCTCAGCCAATCAGACCCCCGCAGCTATCCTCGACGTCCGCGCTTTCTTGCCTCTCCAGCATAAAACCCCAGCCCCAGAATGCATAGTTAGCACAGCTCACAGATCTCAAGCTAGAGACCGGTCACGCCAGTCGGGAGTGGAGACGCCATGTCCGGAGAATGCCATGCCGGGCACGATGGTAGTGGTTCGTATGTTATAGTTTAGCTTTTGAAAGTTTAATTTAGGACCCCCCATATTCTAAATTTTAGTTTAATTGTAACTTTAACTCTCTAGCTAGGGAAAATTATGGTGGAGACGCCTGTAGCGGCATCTTAGGTTTCCTCTCCCTATAACGTCAGAGTGGTTCTCTTACTAAAAACCAACTTTTCCCGTTTATTTTAAATGTAATTTTAACTTAAACTACTTGACGGTTTGATCTTTGTGGAAGTCAAATTGAAACACACTGATGCCTAAGTGTAAAATTGCCGGGCTTTTTATTACTTAGAACAGTTCTCGAGGGAACTAAGGGAGGTTAATCTTTTTGTACTTGGAAAAATTAGAAACATAACTGTGGACGGTTGATCGTGTAGAAACATACTGTCAGACTTTTATCAGTTGCGGCTGTTGAGTCTTGTGGGTGTCTCCGGGAGCACCTAATACTATTTTTTTTCTATTGTGAAAATTTAATTGTTTACTCAAACACAAGCGTTGTTTGTTTGATTTTGTGAAATACTAAGTGTATATTCAAACTTGTAGCTTTTAATTAATTTGATTCAAAAGCTTTCAGAAGCAAACGTAATGTAAACTGTCTTTTTCATTCTCTGTCGCAAAAATAAAACCAGGAGTTTTAAGCTTCAGTCGTTTGCTAGACTTGATTAATTGTATTTTAGTGTAAAATTAAATATGTAGCCCATCTTTAGATTTTAGCTACTAAAACAGTTAAATCCACCGTTGGTGGCAGCGATACCGACAGTTTAAGGTTAGGCCCCTTTAATTAGGACCGGCGCTTCATCCCCCATGCTGGGACAGTGTCCATGCTGTGTTGAATAACGTAAAAAGTCGTCATTAACACCGATTAACCTCAAGCTGAAACTCCACGTACACCAGGGAAACCGGGGGCGTTACAAGCACCTAAGCCGTCGTAGCGTCCGCCGTTACAATATGGTTGATGATCTATCCTGCCATTTTATCTTGCTGACTTTATCCAGCTGGGTCAAGCTGCTAAAATGAAGATGATTTTATTATCCTTTTCGCTTTCGCTGCTTCCTTCACTTCGTCTTCCCCTTCCCATCTCCTTTTTCCTCTACAAAGACCCTCCCCCAGTAAAGAACCTCTCCTTCCACCCGCTCCACTATTTTCCCCAACTCCATAGCACTAAGGGTGCCTTCGAAAATTAACCTGGTTAGATAAAGCAAAAGTAACTCTCGTTGCTTCTACACCTCGCGAGTTAGTATAATTTTTAACCCCAAATCGTCACTAGAACGATTCGTCATCGTATCGACTGTCATTCAAGTGACAACAATAAACTACAAGACGCATTTATTTTGAATAGCAAGCAGGAGTTTATTTACGTACTTGCTGTTAAAATACGTTGAAGATTTTATCAATAATTTTCTGAAGCGTATTTATAGAATTATAACACGGAACCTTCTTCCACCCTACCCCGAACGCAACATAAACTCGTCCACCGGACACATCGAATTAATGTTTCTATCTCCCCCCTTGTTTCTATCTCGTTTCTGATTGGTCAATAGTCGATTCGTTTGTAGTGTTAGCCCCCTATCCCCCCAGTTGCCCTCAGGAACAAAGCTCGGCTAGCAAAGTTTGTTCGGTTGTTTAGGTTATTGCCTAAATCGTAATTTGAATGCCATTTGTACAGGCAATCGTCAAAGATTAAGATAGATCAGGGGATTGTGACGCGAAATCTCGCACGACCTACGCAATTAGTAGATGCAACAGCGTGTTTCTTTGCAACCTGAGTTACTTAGGTCATTTTCAAAGGCACCCTAACTTACACCCTACTAATCATCTACTTACCACACTGCACGAACCTCCTTAAATTTTCACGCGACTCACATTTCAAACCATCACACCTACCACAGTGCACCTTGGCGTCATACGTCACTTCCGTCCTACACCTCTGCAATCCTTACTGCCTGTCTGCAATATGACGTGTGCTTCGAAAGTGAGCGTTGGGTTTTTAATCTTTTAAAATGGGTTTGGTTTTCACGATAAGTCTTACTGTGTATAGTAATTAATGAAAATTGTAAATTTGAAAGTCTTCTTAAGCAACAAACCGCTTCAACTTATACATGACCCCAATTTTTTTCTGAATAGGGCTTTTAAAAAAAATAAGTCTGTATTACGTTTGCAGTATGCAAAAGAAGCTCTTATATTATATAACACTAAACAACTATGCCTAACTAAACAACTGATATTTTAGGTAATCATTCGACGAGAACGCCATGCACTGACGAAACCAAAATGGAGGCTGACAGATGTTTTAAAGAGCATTTGTGTCAATATTTATTTGCATATAGTATCTTTGGGTCCCCTACTTAAAGCCTGGACACGGAAGGAGCAATGAAAACAAGTGACATTGTATACGTTCGAGACAACAACTTTCATTACTGCATAATCACAAGATGCTTTACTATAGGGGCCATTCTGAGGTTGGAATATGCCAATATTATTCGTGACAGAAGGTGTTACAGCTTTCAACTCTGGAGCTGATTGAAGTACCGCCTTGGCTGTGGCTAGCTCAAGCATCTTGCAGATGCTGCCACTTGACTGAAGTCGCCTTATTTCCGTTAGTCTGCTGTGGAGTTCAAACTAGTGGCTACATCTGTTGACAGTATTTTCGTACCGTTCCAAGTTAAGAATGGCACCCATCCAAAGCATCTTGTGATGATGCAATAATGAAGTTATGGCATGGAACGTAAATAACATGTTCGCACTGCTCCTTTTGTGTCCAGTTGGTATGTAGTGAGAATGTGTCATGTATTTTATTTTACGTCAGAATACAAGTATTTGCGTTCAGAACCGTGATGCTAAGCTTTTATTAAAAACTGTCTGGTAAAAAAAGTGGTCTGCAAGGAAGAGGTAAGGTTGGGGCGCAGGGAAAAGATAGCAGTGAGATAGAGGTGGGGGGAGGGGGAGAGCAGGGGGATAGTGCGGGTTAAGAGGTAAGTCGTTTATGAAGAGGAAAAGTCCTGGGAAAAAGTATGGGGGAGAAGAAGAGTAGTGTCAACGAAAAGGTTACAAGAGCTGTCGGAAATGAGGGGAGAAAGATCCTCGGGGGAGGTAGATATATTGTCAGGGAGGGAAAACCGTATGGGTCAATAGGGATGTCGTTTAAGAGGCGGAAATATCCTGGAGAAACGTTCGGAGGAAGGGAAGAATTTCTGAATTCCGCATGAATTAGGGTTTAAAAAAGAAGCAGCCTCTACTGTATTTTGTACTGATTTTTGCGTTGGTTTTTTTAATATACAGGCATTTCAAAAATTAACTTTACATCTCTCAAGACAGGCTTTTCCTTCGCAATGGAATTTCCTCACTTTTCTGTCCCATTAATTCACATCTATTGTTGTTGTTGTTGTGCGTAGTTTGGTCTATATGGGGTACCATACTCACGACGATAACACGCTGCAAGTTAATAGAGCGTCGCGTTGATTGGTCTTGAGTGACGGAGCTTGGAATAGCGCACGCCCTCTGGGGAGACGGTCTGGCCTTAGAACATGAGTTCTTTATCTTGCCCTAAATTGTGATCATTTAATTTGAGAAAAGGCTGTGGCGTGGCAATGTTCCAAGCGTACGCAAGCACTTGTGGATTTGGCACGGGTTTTTGAATTACACGGTTGTTGCTTTCAGCGTACGAACATAATCCAAGTGCCGGGGAGGTTTGAAAAAGAAAACACTAAAACATTACTGTCTGTTGAAGAGTTTTATGTTTTATGACGTTGTTTTCTAATAATATTTTATGATGTAAACGCCAAAAATAACACGCTAATTGGGTTTACCTTTCGTAAAAAAAAATTGCTTTATTTTTTAGACGGATACCTTTAGATATCTATCTAAAGGTATCCGTCTAAAAAATAAAGCAATTTTTTTTATTATTATTACACTCCAAAGAATTTCGTGTGATACATTGGCAACGAAATGACAAGAGTGGAAATCTGTGTTGCAGAGTAAATTCGTGTGCAATACAGAACCATCGAGAAAAATGATTATCGTGTTAATAGAGCAACAAGTTCTGCATGAAGTAATAAGAAAATACGTCAAATTAAAACACACACAAAAAAGTAAGTCAATTATATATCTACACAAGTAAATACTAAATAGAAGTAATAAAGATACTAAACACTGCAGTAAAATTCGGCCTGTCTTATAACAGCCACGCGCAGTCATGTGGCCGCGCGCTGGCTTCGCGAGATTCGGCGTAGTAATACTTACAACGTCACTTCCGCCCTCTTCTTCTCGTGATCACGTGAACGACGTATGGGCTAGCAGACGAATTGCGGGTCACGTGACAGCATTGATGAAAAAACTCTGTCGTTACAACCGGAAACAATGAAACATCATGGTTATTGTAGGCGTGCAAAGGATCATATACGTGCGGGACGCAATAAATAAAGTTACCAATATTCAATAGAAAATTTCCTAGACAACACATTTTAAAACGGATTTTTAGCTATTGATTGACTGACGGTAAGTAAATAAAACTTTGGGGCCGTACTTGATGTGGAGGATCGAGAAAAATGAGTCTGGGAGGAATGTCCTTTTAACAATAAACACAATTTCAAGGCCAGCAAGTCTAACAATCCATTCGCGTACCTTCGATTTGAAACAGTGAGCTGACCGGATGGTTTTTAAGTGATGTTTTAGAGCATTATATAAACCTTTGGCGCCTGATAAAGAAAACATTTATGTAGAATTTCCGCCCTAGCTTTCGGTAACGAAACGTGAAGCTGACTATAAGATCTAGTGTTAAAAAATGCAACCACTACGTGTTCAACGGTTTTTTTGTACACAACCATGGTTTTCTCAAAGTATAGTTGCCTAAGAAATAATACGTTATACGAATTGAATTGATGAGCAGTAGTTTTGTTTTGTTGGTGGGGATTTCCAGGTGCTTCGGCGTAGATCAGGACGACTGAAAGATAGGTTATGCTGTGTAAGGGTATACATTCTTAAGGCTCTATATAGTTTGGCAGTCTTATCTTATAAAGGGAATATGTAATTCGTAACATATCGCTATATTAAATAGCAAACATTACCTCCGCAATTAGCATACACTCAGAAGACGTAAGCACTGACAGTGCTTCACACGAATGTGTGCATTTTAGACTGCCATCACGCATAAACCGGAGACAGAATTTGTGCTCACAGTTGACCTGGCTCCACTTTATGAGTATTAGCAAGAATTTATAGGGTTCGGCAGGAGAATTTGTGACTGAGACTCATACTAAAATGTCTTAGATACATTCGTATTAGTTCCGTCAGAGTTTATAGAGGGCGCTACGTGCTTTATGTGGGAATTTCTACTCAGTTTCTAGCCCAAAATTAAACCAAACTAAAAGAAATTAGCTTGTATTTAATTATTATGTAGCCTAGCTTAGTTGTAATTTAGTTTACTTTAGATTTGGGCTGAAAAATGAGCCAAATTTACCAGATGAAACATGTGGCGCCCTCTGAAAACTTGGACTGAACTAATAGGGACGAAGCTAACGTGTTTCAATAGGGACTTTTTTGAGTTACAAATTCTCCTCCCAAACCCTATAAATTCTTGGTAGTAGCGCAGTAGGAAAAAACTGATTCGTTTTAGCAATTATTCTAGCACCGCAAACTCCGGCCAGACTTAATTGCCGAAAGTACTTTTTTTTCCCGTTAGGGTGGTCCCGGTGTGGAAAGATTTGTCTGAGCGGATCGTTATAGGCTGCTTCCGTCAACAGCTTCAGACATCATCTTGACGAGTTTAATTTTACCAAATTTTTGAAAACACCCAATTATGCTGTCGACTGTTAGTTGGGTGGTGATGGTTGGACTGGTGTAATGCTCGCTTGTTCCTGGTCATGTCTTCCCTGGTGACCATAGCTGTATTACTATAATATTGTATTATTTTAATTAAGTTTGACAATTGGTTTTGGCCAAGCTTTAAAATGCGATGCATTATGTTTTATATTTAAGAAACATTGACAATGATCCTGCTTTTCGTCTCACTTGTCCCTCACGTTTGGCATTGCCATTGGGAACCATTGTGTCCCTGGTAGGTCTAACCTTGGTGGGAAGGCATTCGTGACCTCCACCATCTACCCTTCCTTTGCAGCCGGGTCATCGTCTTCGTTTTTAAGCCTTTAAACTCTTAAACTTTTGTAATTTAAAATTTGTAGTTTTAACTTTGAATGGCAATTAGTGACCACCAGGTCCTTGCCATTCCGGTTGCGTTTGCAACAAACTTATTATTATTACTGTTATTAAACGAGGAGGGTCTCGATTTGAGCACTGCAAACTGGTTTTAAACTAATCCAAGCCGCGGATTGGTTTCTCCTCGTCTCCTATAGCAACCAAACTGCCTGAACGAACAGAATAGAAGCAAAAATGACATTTCTGTTTTTACCCAGTGGTCAACGGATGAGAGCCGCGCCCTTGCTCAGATCACGCAGCCGCCTGCTTCCGCGGGTGCTAACCAAGGCGCGTATGTTTTCCAGCTATTACGACAAAATACAGTACTACTGTGTGGTCTTTGGCTGTAATTTTGATACCAAAACACGAGATAATCCAGCCAAATATCCACATTTAAAGAACATCAATTAATTATTATTATTATTATTATTTGTTGGGCATGAAGGCTACGCGCGAAAAAAATGATGTTGCTGCCGTCAAAGCCGTCTAAACAAAAACTCCAAAATAGGGTTAAGTACATGAAGATCAACGTAATGATTCAACGTACCATACTTTAGCGTTTCGCCGTATCATATGATTATCTCGCTTTTTAAAATCTTAGCCAGTATATTGAAAATAAAAATTCGACCGGACCTTAACGTCGAAACAGCATCATGATCTTCCATATGTTTGTACTCGGTTTACCTAAACGAGATTGATGTAACGTGCAATGCGTAATATTGAAGTTGACTGTACACCATACAGATAACATCCATCGATTTAGGGAAACGCAAGTATGGTGTACAGTCAACTTCAATATAACGCATTGCACATTACATCAATCCCGTTTAGGGCGACTCAGTGTGACGTGAGTTGCACACCATAATCTTGTTTAGCTTAACCGCTACCAACAGAAGAAGCAACACGACTTCTTAGATCAATAAAACAACTTATGGCCATACGTTCTTAGTTTTCATTGTTTAAAAGGCGCACGATATATTCCGTATAAAACTGGTTGCAGCAATGCTTTCTCTTCAAAACTAGCACGATTCTCTCTTATCAGAAAAAGCATTGTTTAAAAGTCGTACGAAATCAACTTATCACCAAAAGCATTGTTTAAAAGTCACACGATAACTACTTATCGTGCGACTTTTTAACATTGTTTTGGCTGATAAATTGATTTCGTGCGACTTTTGCAGAACCTGTAATGACACGACGTAGAGCGTTTAGTATTAAAACACTGTCGGTATTTTATAGCTGCACTCACTTGCGTAAATCGACAAACTTGTGGTTTATTTGCACTTTTGTAGAACATGTAGTGGTGCTACCTATAATTTACCTGCTACAAAATAGCACAGTCAGTAATTCAAAAACGTCGGATCAGTCAATATCAAGGAAACATCAGTTGGTACTTGTTCATCATTTCCACCCGAACGAGCATTATGTTCCTGGGTTCAAGCCGAGTACACATTTACTGCCTATAACGTAGAACGTTTAGTATTAACACACTGCTTAAGGTTTGTAGCTGAATAGCACTCACTTGCCTAAATCCTTCTGGCTAACTTTTATTCAAAAGTTTGCCCTCAACTCGTTGGCTTTCCTAATAAAGCCACAAGTCGTCATCATCTTTAAAGAGTTCCAACACTCCCAAATCGGGTGATATGCGATTGCCAGCCATCTTGGAAGCTTCGAAGTGCAAAACACAACAATGGACAAACATATGCCACTAACAGTTAGGTAGCTAACAAGGATGCACGTAAACATTGTTAGGTAAAGTGCCAATATTGTTTGGCGCTATCGAAAGAGAACGAAAGTATGGTCATAAGAAACTTATAGCCATACGTTTGCAACAGTGGTCCGCCGATAAGTGATTTATCGTGCGCCTTTTTCGCTAGCAGTTTCCTCGGACTGAAAGAAACGTCCTCGGCTGCGCCTCGGACTTTTCTTTCAGTCTTCGAAACCTGTTAGCGAAAAAGGCGCACGATAAATCACTTATCGGCGGACCATTGTTGCAAAAGTATGGCTATAACTATTACGAATACACTGACTTTTTTCTCGACCCTCTACATCAAGTACGGCCCCAGAGGTCTATTTCCTCACCGTTAGTCGATCCCTTGGTAAAAATCCGTTTTAAAATGAGGCGTCTAGGAGATTTTCTGTTGAATATATAGGGGAACTTTATTTAGGTTCTTCCAGAACGTATATGATCCTTTGCGAGCCTACAACAACCTTGAAGTTTCATCTGTGTGTGCACATGTCCTAATTTTAATCGTTTGCTAATAATTACTAAGAGATGTAAAATCTAAAAGACTAATGCGATAAAAATTAAAATAATTATGCCACTAGATAGCCGAAGAAAAATTATAATATACTAGCCTAACAAATTATAGAGTGTGATTTTAAAATACGAAAATCATTCCGGTTTGTGACGACACAATCTCCAAGTTGATGCTTTTTCGTGAACCATTTCCAAGGCCAACTGAGACAGTAGGTGCGTTCGTAGCTGCGAAGTACGCAGCTACTGTCTCAGTTGACCTTGGCGGTGATAAATGCTTGGATGGCGTTCTGTGCGTGGCTGTTATAAGGCAGGCGGAATGTTATAAGGCAGGCCGGGTGTCCCTTTAAGGACTTTTTTTCTTTCTAATTTCTCAAAGAGAATATAGTGTTGTAGTCCGAACGTGCATCGACCATCTTAACCATCGACTACGCGAAAGCCACCGTTTCCCTGCAAAATGACACCACGCGTCAGTTGTTTTAGAACTGACTTGTTTGACGCATTACAGAGCAAAATGGTGGCCAATGCTACGAAAGAAGTGTTTTAAGAACGTAGGCTCACCATCGTATGCTCACCATCACTTGTTGTCAAAGGCTTTGGTAAACCCTTTTAACGTAAATACCGGTTTTAATTTTAGTTGATAGACTCGTTACTTTCTTTAGCTTAGTTTGGACAGGGTTCCCATCAAAATACTGTAATAATCTCCCTGAGTTTTCAGGGGTTCCAGACTAGTTGAAGTAAATTTCCAGGTAATTTGCCGTAATTTTAGGAAGGAAATTTTTTCAACACGTTTGATCTGTTTAACTTGTTTTTACGGCTGACTTAGTGCAAAAGAGTAATCCGGTTCAACGAACTTTTTTGGTGTCACCACAGAAGTGCAAGGATAAATTTTATTTTGTCGCAGTGTCTTAACAAAATGTGTTTTAATGCACTTAGAACCAGGCCGTAAACGTGTGGCCCTCATTTTTCCCTGAGTTTTCCAGCTTTCTTGTGTAAAAAATCTGAGAATTCCCCGAGTTTTCTCTGAGTTTCAAATGCAGATTTCAAATGGAGAAACTACTATGGCAAAATGAGAGAGGAATTTTATTACAAATTTATCCTGAATCAACTACCTGAAACACTAAAATGTATAAATTTTTATGGTAAAGTAAAAAGTGAGCTGCGAAATTATTATATTAAATATTCTAATCTACTAACTTATGTTGATACTACATACAGGAGAAACGTGAAGAGGCAACTATAACATCGTAAATCTTGTTATTAAAAAAGGTGTGTTCATTTCCAAATCAATATGTTATATTGTATTAAAGGCAACTAAAATTTTAATTTTACATGAATATTGTTGTAAGTAATTTGAAAATATATTGTAGTGAGCACAAATAAGCGAGAAATTGCCTCGTGTTTTCGTTTTATTAATAAAACGTTTAATTCTATTGTTTAAAAAAAACACATTTTTACTGCCAAAAAAAAAAAAGATCCGCCAGCGTGAATTCAGAGAAAAAAAAACGCATCAAAGAGCCGATATGGCCGATGCTTCATTAGTGACTTCACGCTCAGGAATCGGAAATTAACTGCGTTTTTAAGACAACTTTGAGGAGTTGTGGCAACAGCTTGGAGCTGGTCGGTGACTTTATGAAAGTGCTTAAAAATTCGTCGAATTGAGTTATTTTCCCATCATGCTCTATGCAAGGCCGGAATGCTATGCAGCACTCCCGATCCTGAAAAATTTATTTTTAATAAACTCCTGGCCAACCTTATCATTCTTCACAGCCTTTTACGAATGCATCTACTTGTTCTGAAAGCTGCTAGCCACAGCGCTTCGCCACCGGAAACAGATTGAGAGGAGAAAACCGGAAGTGTCGGATTCCGAACACCGCAGGTCTTGAAAAGCGGGCGAAAGAAAACGGATGTGAGAAACGCGCATGACCGGTTTCTGAATGACAGATATGGTTGCTGCCCGGATTACATACGTAGTGTGATTTTCAGAAAAATCGGCAGCCTCCACTATGTTCGTTCGCATTACTTGAAGGTCACTGTATATCGGGCAAACGTTGCGCCCAAACTGACTTCGCTCCAGTGAGCATCGGAGTTTGTGTCATGAATTTGTGATGGTATGTAATTATGCGACTGAGGGAAAAACAAGTTGTATGTGTTTCGCATTGGGCTGAACCAGGAACATCAGAAGGGAGAGCCGTACAGCTCGAGAGTATGTCCGTAACAGGGTAGATTAGTAGGTAGCAACGCTTTTCTGAAAGCATGAAATAAATAATACCTGCTTCCGCCAACGGCACCAGAAGGCAGCACTTGTCAGGTTTTAAGAGGAGGCGAAACTTGAAATAAAAATTGGCGGCATCGTCACCATGGTAACCAAGGCAATAGTGACAATACCTTCGGAAATTGGCGAAATACTCATGCGTGGGCAACATCCGAATTGAAGAACTTACTCTGTGTTCGATTCAGTCCGTATCCCACTTCGTTACAAGAAACGTGAACCACGGAAGAATACTTTAGTCTAAGCAGCCGCTCACACGCTTCTGGGAACACAAAACTATGCGTTACACTTTAGCGCCACTCGTAACTACAACCCGTTTTAGAATTGAATGTTGGATTAAAAAAAAAGTAAAACTTAATCAGCCAGTTGTGATCTATCTTAAAATTATTTTATAATGTCCTAATCTGAGGTACGATGTTTTTTAAAGCGATTAATTTTGTATTCTTATCGTGATCCATTTGTTTTAGTGACGCTAAGTAGATTTGATCCCCATGATGCTTTGCGTTTCCTGTTACTTGATGACAGCACCCTCTGGTGGTAAATCGTTGGACGCGGAGACTAGTTTCATCCGAATGTTTACCGTTGACAGAAAAAGAGTGGCACTACCTATTGTATATAATCTAGCTTGGTCCGTAATAGTAACACGACAGGATCCATCTCTCGTTTTGGACCACAACCCCATATTGCCAAATGTGGAACGACTGGTCGTAACTATATGCAGGAGCCAGTAACTAGGCTAGCTGCAAGGGGCACTGGAGGGTGAAAAGAAGGGAGTCTTACTGAAGCCAATGCTGTTAGAGCGGTTTTGTCAGGTCGAAAACGTGCGATTTTGGTCGATTTGTTTGGCAGTTGCTTACATTTTTAGCAAATGAAATTTTTTCCATTACAACCTTGCAGCAAAGGGGATTGGAGAAAACAACGTTTTTAGGCCTAAGAAATACGCTCTCAAAGCACTGCCTTGACTAGAAATGCCGTTGTTTTCCCCTCCATTTTAATCTAGTGCCCCTTGTAGATATCTCTCCACATGCTAGCCTAGTACCCAATATGGTGTATTGTTCCTGCTGTATTTTCTGGCATAACCCACTCTACTACATGCTGTACAGGTTTTAATCTCATAAATAGTGTGAAAAATGTCACTCGTGCGACGATTGGTTCAGGACATGCGGAAGTGCACCTGCAACAGCGTTCCACGACCGCGATGCGAGGACGGAGATGGCTTTATCTAACCAAGGCCAAGTTGGGCGTAGAAATTCCGTGTCTCACCTGGTGAATTCCTGTGCGTGCCGAAAAGTTTATGCCTTTAGCATTGCTTTGGTAAAGTAAGTTTCTGGCGATGTTGAATCAATTGGCTTGGAGCCAGGAAACAAAACCCGCAGCTTCTCCCCCACACGACTTGTGACATAAGATGGCACATGTAGCTATCCACCTAAGTTTTTGCTCTCCTGATAATGTACACATTTTTTGTTGATAATGTACATTCAACTGGAGATACTGTGTAACAGCTAAGCTGCAACAAAAATTGTGTCCTGGGTAGTGAGAGTTTTGGGCATAGTCTGTGTAATGCCTGTTCACATCCTGTGTAGAGAAGGAAATGACCCATGGGACAGCAGGTCACAATTAATTTGCGGTTGATGGTTCAGTGTCTTCACTCACTGACCAATGGTAATATTTGCTTATATTAAACAACGGAAACAGTACGTTTTCCTAAATACAGGTAATAAGTAAGCAGCAGACTACAAATTTATTCAGTACTGAAAATTGACTACTTTCTACGTCGGATAAAAGATCATTCGCCCCAAAGGTTCAACAGGTAGTTACAGAATGCTAACATTACAATTCTGGGATGACATTAATACGGAACAGCCACAATCTATAGTCGAAATAGTTGGCTTATGAGCTGAATCATTGAGAAAAGTGAACACTACATTCTGATCGTTTTTGGTGTGATAACTGAGGTAGTAAGTGGCTTACGAGTTTCAGCAAGAAATATCTCGAGCGTCGATGCAACAAACACATACAGAATACAGTAATTACAAGTAAGAGATGGCACTTCTAGACGAATAGTGACAAAATACGTAGACATCTGAACCCTATTTGAAAAGATGCAGCAACAAGGAACCTCTTCGAGCGAAGCGAGCGATGTCGCTAGTTTGCTTATATTAAAATGTTCAGCACATAAATTTGAAGTGTCTTTTTTTCCATTCCTTCCATGCCGTAATTGTTATGGATGACGTCATGTATTATGTCATCCAAATACATTAACCCTTTATCTATCAATGAGGTACACGCTGGGACCATTGCTTTAACGTCCTATGCCTGCATAGACCAGTTGAGAGATTCAATCTCGTATCCCCTTGGCTGGAAAACCGAGTCCCTAACAAATTCGCCGTGTTTTCTCTCACTGACGTCAGGTTCCCAAGGTACACTCAATGTATTGGATTTTTGCATTTCAATTCGTTATTGAACATTAAGGCCTGGACGTTGACCCTGATATGCAAGCGGTTAGTAGCGATTTGAAAAATATTTGCAAATTACACTTTGCAATTTTTCTGATCCCTTAGTTACTTTGGACGTACATGCTGAGGCCCTTCTTTATACTATACTCCGTACGAGATTTGTAAACTGGGCGTGGCTCGCGAGCAGCTTGATTGTAGCGTACATTTTCCTGGAGTCGGTGTGCCTTGTGGCTATCTATAGACCGCACCAAGGCTTGTCTGTGCGCGATCATGGTTTTGTTATTTGATGCCAATTTCTTTTATTACAGGCCTTCTCCATCAGGGGGGAATCGAAGACGAATAAAAAATATTGGGGGGGGGGGTTATAAGATAAATTTCAGGCTGAA
>JAHWFP010072899.1:708-30392 GCA_023313725.1 Lithobius niger | reverse complement strand
AAAAAAAAAACTATCGGATAATACACTACGTGGTCAATTATCCGTGGTATTACCACTGTAATCCCATGTTTTTTTTTTTTTACTTATCTGTGATACAAAATGTCTTATCGTAAAAATGCAACTTTCTTGAGTTGTTTGCACGTTAGTAACCACAAATAACGTGGTATGACGCTACTACTCTCTGTAGTACAGGCTTAGTAAGGGTGTTTGCCTTCGTATCTATGTCTCTGTCCTCAGAATGGTGCTGAATTCCTACAACGCGCATTCATATTTTCATGACTCCTTATGAACATGGCCGTGGCTTCATTAGCTACAAAAAAAAAAGGCAGTATTGAAATTCTTACCAGGATTGTCCAATATTCGCAAATTTGCAGCCAAATTGGTTTGGCAATTCACTTCAGCAAATCTGACTGCAGCCGCAAGGCCTATTCTTATAGCGGACGTACATACGGCGATGGGACAATGAAGGCGCACGTACACGCAACTAACAATGGCAGGAAAGTTAATACAGCGCGTTATACCGTAGCCTCCGATATATATTAAGTCGGTTAAGCAGTACCAAAGCTGTAGCCTGCACCGCTCACAGGGGTTCGTGGCGTGTATCCTCTGATGTGTAGCTATCAGAATAGAGAGGAAGTAACCAAATCCACATTGTCCTTCCCAATATGCCGCTAATGTTTCTTTACAACAAAAACAAAAACAAAAACAAAATTATTAAGGAAAAAATGATGTGGTACAATACAAAATTTAATTTGATTGACAACGCCCAGTTTGGTTTCGTCCCGGGTCGTTCATCTATCCACAAACTATTATTGACCCCTGACGATTGGACACATGCCCTGGATTGTGGCCTACCAACCAATGCGATTATTTTTGATTTTAAAAAAGCATTTGAATCGGTGATCCATGAAAAGTTAAAAATGAAACTTAAAATTCTGGAATTCGACGGCAAGCTCCTGGATTGGATTTTTGCTTTCCTTAATAAACGAACACAACGTATACTTTTGGGTAAGATTGTGTCTCCACTCACAGAAATTATTAAATTACTAGTGGGGTGCCGCTGGGTTCCGTGTTGGGCCCGCTCCTCTTCGTCTTTTTTATAAATGATCTTAAATGTGAAAGTCTTGAGATTAAACAAGGAAAATTTGAGGATGATCTAAAAATACATGCATAAATCACAAATTCCCAACAACATGAAACAGGGTAGTAATGATTACGTCGGAAGTTGGGCTGATCAATGGCAATTACCAATATCAATCGCTAAATGTAATTGTTTGCATATTGCCAAGGGTAATCACGAGTTTGAGTATACCTCACGTCGGCTCAGTAAAAGATTTGGACATTTGGTTTGACAGGGACCTTGGTTCAACAATGCATTGTAACTACATAGCAGCCCAAGCAAATCGTTGCTTGGGACTGGTAAGGCGGGTTTTTACCTCACGTTGTGCTAACACTAAACTATGGGCATTTAAGGTCTACGTGAGACCAATTTTGGAGTATGCAAGCCCTGTTTGGTCCTCCAACTTACTGAAAGACATTGAAAAATTGGAGTCACTCCAAAGGCGTTTCACATAATCTATCCCAGCGCTGTGCCGTCTGCTTTACAGTTTACGACCGAAGAGACTTAACTTAGACTCCCTTGAGCTACACAGACTGAAGACCGACCTGATACTAACTTTCAAAGTTTTAAAAGGACTTTTGTCTCTCGATCTCTCGCTGTTTGATCTGAGCAAGATTACTTGGACTAGGGGTCACAATTTTAAGTTTGTTATGCCTAGATCGAGACTGGCCTGTCGATCAAATTTCTGCGCAGTGAGGGTGGTTCGTGCTTGGAACGCACTACCAAATGATCCAATTAATTTGCAAGATGTAAACTCCTTCAGAAGATCTCTTCCGTAAAGTGGATTTAATATGTTTTCTCAAAAGAAATTTTCATAACATCTAATTTACGCATTTTAATACTAGCAATCGGCCTTTATTTATTGGCCGTGCCCGTTTCTTTTTCACTCGGCCGGCTATTAGTGGTCATTGAACCTTGTCTAGCCCGTTGCTTCGCAACGAAATATTTATTATTATTATTAAAAAAGTTCTAGTTTAATTTTTTAGTGCTTGCGAGATAAAAAGCCAAAACTCCAGTTTTACTTTTTTTGTGGCTTTAGTAAGTTTTCATTAGTAAATTTACGTGTGTCTTAGTCTTTGTCGAGAAGTTATTAACTTCTATTAACATGATACTCTTGCCACCTGTCCACCATCTTCATTGTGCTGAAACTACCTATATGCCTTACGCCGCACACAGATGGCAGCACGGCACTCCGGGCAGATGAATTGTCCAGGCTCAGGAATTCGAATTCTCCAGCAGCCTACATTTCAGTGAGTCTGGGAGATCATCTCTGTCATTTAAACAATTTTGTGTGGTTCTCGTGGGAATTAATTTCTTCCTTCAGTATAAACAACAACTTATCTTTCACTTCCAATTCTGTCTCACGTGTGATCAATAAGCTCAAATCAAGCCACTCTGTGGGTCCGGATGGGTTCTCGGCCTTCTTTTACAAGCAAATTTGTAGGGAAGTTAGTTTCCCACTGGCTACTTTGTTCAATCTGTCTTTTGCTGAGAGTAAATTACCAATGTCATGGAAGACGGCTGTTGTTATACCGATCTTCAAAAAGGGTGATGCTGCAGATCCCGGCAATTATCGACCAATTGTGTTAACGGTTATTCCGTGCAAAATCATGGGGGGGGGGGGGAATGAGGCTTAATGGCGCGTCGACAACTTGGTCATTAGCGCCAACCTCAGTCACAGTGCAAAATCATGGAGTCAATCATCCGTGACCTTATGATGTCTGTGATCAAATCAAATAACTTAATTCGTAACGATCAATTTGGCTTTATGCCTGGCCGCTCAACAACTCACCAACTATTAATGTGCCTTGATCGGTGGACGAAAGCCCTGGATGTGGGAATCCTGACTGATGTGGTGTACTTCGATTTTAAGAAGGCTTTTAAGTCTGTTACACTTTCCAAGCTGCTTTATAAGCTTGACAATTTAGGCTTCGGAGGAAAGCTATTAAAATGGATCTCTGCATTTATTAACAACAGATCTCAGCGTGTATTAGTCGGTGACTCCTTTTCATCATCCTTGAATCTCGTTAGCGGCGTACCACAGGGCTCCGTTTTGGGCCCATTGTTGTTTGTGGTCTACTTTAACGACTTATCTTGTAATTCTTCATCTGTCTGTAATTCAAAGTTTGCAGATGATCTTAAGATCGATAAGGCTGTTATTGATATTGATGACGGCGCGTTGTTGACCCTTGAGATTGACTACGTTTCCAGTTGGTCGGCCAAGTGGCAACTGCCAATTTCTTCAACCAAATGCCAAATCATGCATATTGGAAATACAAATCCAGGGACATAATGTTATCTTGATAATTGCCCCCTTCCTTCGGTTAACGTGACTAAAGATCTTGGGGTCTGGTTTTGTGATGGACTTAAGTTCAGCCTGCACTGTCGCAAAATTACTGCATCTGCGTATGGGCACGTAGCTTTGATTAACAGATGCTTTTCATGACCGCGAAATCAAAGTTTGGGCATTCAAGGTCTATGTCAGACCAATTTTGGAGTACGCTAGCCCCGTTTGGTCACCATACTTCCTTCATGACATTGACACAGTTGAGGCAGTCCAGCGACGGTTTACCAAGGCATTGCCTGGCTTGCACAACATGTCATATGGAAGACGTCTGCAGATCCTTAAATTTGACCCACTCGAACTACGGAGAATCAAAATTGATCTTATTCTTACCTACCAAATTATTCCCTGAAGCTTATGGTGCAAACATCACATTTAGATTGTAGACGTAATTTTTTCGCGTTGCGTGTGGTTAGGATTTGGCATTCCTTACCAGACGATGTTGTCACTTCGCGGACAGTTCAAACATTTCGGAGTCGCCTTAGCTCGTTTAATCTAGAGATTTTTATACGCCGGTTTTATCCTCCGAGTTAAATATGTAATCTTGCAGATGATTCCGCTTTTCGTAGGTCTGCTCTCGTCCCATGAAACCTTGGCTGCCTGTTAGTGACGCTTGGTTCTTGCCTGATCCATTGCTATTACAACAAAGTGTTTTTATTTATTTATTTATTCATTTTTAACTGGTGACAATTCCTATTTTGGGGATGCTTTTGTTTTTAGTACTTATCGTAGCCATACTTTGTATTATATAACGTTGCTTTTTAACGGTCTCATTTGTTCATCTTTATATTATTTTTTACTTGGGCCGATCCTACATCCCCCGTGTCCAACAAGTTTGGCGATGCCATCGGGGGCCATAGAATCCCTGGCAGGTCTAACCTTGGTGGTAAGGCATTCGTGTCCCAATACCTAATCCCCTCACCTTCCCTTGGCCAATCTGTATCATTATTTGTGATTGTCTTCTGTTTTTTAATTGAGGCTGGCTGTTAGCGATTTTAGGGTCCTTGCCAGACTTGTTGCTATCGTGACAAAATTGTTATTATTATTATTATAGAAAGATAGTTCCAAGAAATCTTTGGTAGGCATTTATCCAGCTTACATCCGTCGGTTTTAGCCACGTTTAGACAACAGACTCCCGGCAAGGTGTATGTGCTGTTCCGAGGATGAGTCAGTGGAACACTTCTACTGAAATGTGTTATGTTTGAAGGTCTACGTAATAGATTATTAACCAGGGGCATAATTGCCAATGTGTCATTGTTGGATTTTTTGGGGTTGGGAGTATACGCTCCTACCATGCACTATAATATTATGAGAACCTGCGAGCATCTACAGCCTTTTCTGTTCAGTGATTTTTGGCGCATATTAGTATTTATTAGTTTGTATCTGAGGTAGTCGGGCTGTGGATCCAGTAGTCTTTAGCTCGTAATTACTAACAAGCACTAGAATTAAAACAGAACCCATCAAACACAAATACACGCAATCAAGAATTTATAGGGTTGGGGAGGAGAATTTGTAAGAGAGACCCATACTGAAACGTCTTATATACATTTGTATTAGTTCAGTCTTAGTTTATAGAGGGCGCCATGTGTTTTATGTGGGAATTTCTACTCAGTTTTTAGCCTATAATTAAACTAAACTAAACTAAACGAAACTAGCTTGTATTGAATTATTATTTAGCCTAGCTTAGTTGTAATTTAGTTTACTTTAGATATGGGATGAAAAATTAGCAAAAATTACCAGATGGAACACGCGGCACCCTCTGAAAACCCGGACGGAACTAATAGGGACGAATCTAACGTGTTTCAATAGGGACACACACAAACATTAAACATTTCAAACACAAACTGTGTTCACTTTCTGCCATACCCACTGAGTAAAAACAGTCCTTGTTCCGCGGAATTGGAGTTCAAATTATATTTCGTTGCGTTTGAGTGAACTCTAATCTGTTTTTATTCGTGTACCTTCACAGCTATTAGTATGGGGGATACGAGCTCTAATGCTTTTTTCTAAACAGTGAAGCCTTTTTTTTTCTGTTCAGTTAACTAGTATATGTTAGTTTGTATCTGAAGTAGTCGGGCTGTGGATGCCGTAAGTTTTAGCTCGTAAATAAACTCAATTATTAGTATTTATTAGTTTGCACCTGAAGTATCGTGCTGCTGCTCCAGTAGGCTTTAGCTCGTAAATAAAATCAATTCAATTCAAACGTTGTCCCTCTCATCGTTGTTGGGTATATAACCTATAGTCTGGGTTAGTGTTCCCTAAACCAAAACGACAACAACTACAAATATTGTAACTCTGCCCTTAAAATAGTATTGAAGTTGATTGTTCTTTGAATTTACGTGTCCCCTAATTCCCGAACCCACAAAAGGCACATTCCACGGTTAAACTATAGCTATGCGATGTATCAGCTTTATTGACCGTATGGAAGAATTTGTTTTCGTGAAATTAGGCAGCAGCTAGTAGCTAGTAATATCCCTAAAACAAACGTCGTTAAATATTACCACCAAGCTTTTCAGCCGTTTGAAGCCTTAGTCGGTGGGTTTAACTTGACGTAAGAGCTAGATGTTTGATATCACGACTTTAAATGGCCGAACAGCTTGGTGGGAATCCTAAACAAGTTTTGTTTTGGGTCGATATCACACCTTTTGGTCCACATTGATTGATAAGTTTAATTTATTTTTCAACAATTACGAAATGAAAAGCCGAAAATCCAGTTTTATGGTAGGCCTACTTTTTTCTTTTTGTTTCAGTAGGCTTCCATTAGTAGATTTATGTCTGTTTTACTTATATCATAGTCTTTGTCGACAAGTCCTCCGGAATCTCTCTATGATTTGGTAATTTGTTCTGGATCACTAGCTTCTTTTTTTGTGTGAATGTATGTCTTGTACGATCAGAGGAGATGTGATCATGCTCCAGTTATGGTCTCCGCATGGGAAAAGGTCCAGCACGTACAACAGCATTGTGATGGGGGAGATAAAACGTTCCTCCGTGGGTCGTACTCAGCTTGGTGTGAAGAATTTTTTAAGGGTTCGTGGTACACGTTCAGTCAAAGACACTTCACAGCCAATTAGTTGGATGTCGGAGTGTTGTGCTTCCAACTGTAAACTTTGTGTAAGGCATATAGGCACTTTCAGATCACGAAGTCGTTGGACAGGTTGCAAGAGTATCATGAGGCATTGGTGGCGGCAAGGTTGGTCTTGAAGCGTGAGAAAGGGTCATTGTAAAAGATATTGAGTGCAAGTTTTTCATGTGATACGTCGATGGCTACGACATGGCGTTTGGTCACTCCTGGGTGTGCAGCACGTAGGATCCCCTGGGCTTGGAGTGCGGATGGACAGGTAGTCCTGTGTGGTGCACTGTTGGCGACTGCTCTTAATGACGAGTAGTTCGCATTAGCCTGCAGCGCTATGAAGCCACCAGCAGTGCAGTTTAGCCTGGGTGAGAAATGCTATTTAGATGGCCATTTCATGATTGCAGAACTTGAGACACTGCCGGTTGCTTGTAAGGTTGGACCTCCGGGTCTGAACATGATATCTTACTGACTTCGCCTTATTCCAGCAAGGAAGAGTTGCTAGCGATTTTCAATGCTGCATGATCAGCATGATCAGTGAGTCAAGGTCCAATGTCGTGATGAAGGTGATTTTGGTCCAAATTCGAAAGGCTAGGAAAGCACGGACGAAATTGATGGTTTTCGACATATTGACTAATGTCGTGTGTTGTAAAGTGATGGAGAAAAAGATCCAATGTAGGTTGTCTTGGTTTCTGGAGAACCGGGGCACCTTGCACCATGCCCCAATTAGCTTTATGCGAGAAAGGAGTGTGCAAGATGATATCTTGTATTAGGAAAATGGTGGAAGGGAGTTCTGGACTTCGAACTGTGTTCTGGGTGTGGTCTTCTTCGACATAAAGGCTGCGTACAATAGGGTGGTACTGGGTTTTGCATAAGCAGCGCTATCGTCGGTTGGAGGTCAGTGCTTTTCTCCAGGCCTGGTTAACAGATCACAATTGTGACACGAGGGAAGGCAGTAACTATTCTTCGGTAGGGAAAACGAGTCGTGGTTTGTTGCAGGGGAGCGCTCTGAGCCCTTCTTTGTTTACGATCTTACTGAACGGGCCACTGCATGAAGGGGACCAGTGTTGTATTATCGCAGCTTCTGCAGTCGATGTGGCCGTGTGATTAGTGGTCCACATGCGCAAGAAATGCAGGGTTTCTTGAAAAAAAATGATTGACCATGTGGAATCATGGCAGGGTGTGGTTGGTCTTGACCTGGCCTCATTGAAGACGTTGATTGTTGTTTTATCAAAGCAGCAGGGAAAACAAGTAAGCTTGCATATGGCTGGCATAGTTTCCCATAGTGCGTGTGAAGCAAAGTACTCGGGGAAATGGCTCAGCTCTAACCTACTCTGGACAATAGAGGTTCTTGAATTGAAGAATGTGGTTGTGGTGTGCTCAAGGATCCTGTGGAGGTTGGGCGTCACATGTCAGCTTAATCCTCATAAAGTGTTTAGTTCCTGGTTCAGGGGACGACTGATTACCGGCTGCTGTTCTTGGCCTCAGGGCCAGGGAAGGGATTGAAGGACCTACAGGCAAGTGTCAACGTTCACATTTGCACGGTGGTTGGGTGTCAGCTCAAAACTGCAACATCCACTCTACTTGTAGAAGCAAGGGTCGTTCCTTTGTACACAAGGCTCATCTGCACCGGTTGTGGTTGTTTTCTTAGGAATGTAAGTCATACAGGTGTTGACCCAGTGGCTAAGATCCTAGCGGACTATCCTCATCTTTAAAGTACGATGCTTTCTTTCTTATGTATCGTGGGCAGTGTGCTGTTGTGAGTTTGTAGGTTGGGTCTGCATCGCTATACTGTCAAGCAAACTCACCCCCGATTCCTCCGTCAATCTTGGCTGAAGATGTGCTGCTGGTGGACATCAGTCATCTGCAAGGGAGTGGAAAGGTTAGTGATATGTAACGGTATTTTGCACTACATAATGGTAACGTGAAGGAAATGATAGACTCAACACAAGATATTGGTTAATGTCTAAGACGTTTATTCCCCACACTCGCTTCCTATAGTAGAGGAAAGCATACCAGACTCGATCAACAACTCTGTTTGACGCTAAAGGTCCTTTGACCACGGTTACTCAAGACTGAGATGCCGATGTTTACATAGTTTTCGGTATGATTTTCTAGCTTAAGGTCCTGATAACCGTACACAAGGCTGTGCACAGTGGTCTGATCACGTTCTGCCTTCGACAGCTGCTTTTACAGCAATGTGAGGCAAGCGCAGAGTAATAGAGCTCCAAGTAGCTGCCGTTTGCGTGCCGATACATGCCTAGGTGTTTTGCCGTGAAGCTAAACATCCCATCTTAAGAGGCACGTACTAGTGACTTCTTATCCTAGAGTGTGACTTGCTCTAGTCCAAGTGTCACATACATGGAGATGACTGAGGGATGGCTCAAAGTGTTTTGTGATGCGTCATATACGGGAAGACGAGGGTGAATAGAAATTTGGGTCCCGCACTTAAAGTTAGGGTTTCATAATTGTATAGCAGGTATTCCGGTTGTAATGCTGGCTGAGTTGGCTGGATTATCCCTAGCTGTTGGGCATGGCTTGGCTTTTTGCACATATACACTCGCAATCAAATCAGATTAACAGGAAGCACTTGGCTTTCTTTATTCGGATCTGTGTGGACAGGGGTTGCCGCACCCGTTTATCGATGTTGGAGTCAAACTTATTAGTGCTATGTAGTGTAGTGCGTTCATCTCCATAGGTTGGGTCTTGGGTCACGGCATGGCTTCTGGCTATGTCATAGCATATGATCTGCATAGGCGTAGCCGAAGCCCTTTCAATACATTGTGGCGATATTAGTGTTCAATTATCGGAACTTCAAGGTTTTTCCGCAGTTTTTCAGAAAGAGGTTATGCTCCTGTGGTGGGAGAATGGTTTGAAGATGCCAGAGGTAGACACTTTTTTAACCTACATCCAGCAGTTTCAGTCCCAAGAGAGCTGGACAGGCTAACGAATTCAGAGTCAACGTTGCTTTCTAAATTGAGGCTTGAACATACGAATCGAAGCTCGATGTCCACTTACTTTGAGTCGAAGTTGGACGACCGGATAAACCTACAATGCTTGTGTGGGTTTGGGAAGGCGATGGTGGAGCACTTCCCCATGAACTGTGTGCTACACATCCAGTAGTGGGTTTCACTTTTCACTGCTTTGATGTTATTCCTAGAAGTACTTGGAATCTCACAAGTGGTTCAATTTACCCGTAAAAGTTTGCACTCGGTGGTGAAGTCCTGTTCATTATCCACATAGTTATTGTAACTAGGTTTTGTTCTGAAGAATTGTTTTGTTGCAGGGGCTGGTGACGTGATGGATTACGTTCAGGAAATAAAACAAACAAAACAAAATGCCATGACTCTGCCAGTGGTGTGCACATCATAGAGTTAGACTGGCAGGTGCCAGGGGCCCACCTGCTTTCGGGGCCCCACTTTGTGGGCCCCAGCCCACCCATCAAGTGCAAGCAAACTTAAAACTCTAAAGTCTTAAAAATATTGCTGAATATATTGGTCCCAGAGTTATGCATTTTGCGTCATTTAATGTGGAATTTCAAAAACTTTCTCAACTTCTGGGGGGATTCCCCCAGAACCCCCTCCTGTGGCCCGCACCATAATCGATGTTCCCACCTGCACAGGGTTCCGCATATAATACTGTGTCAGGGGCCCACTGTAGTCTGTACATGCAACTGGACTTTGCCTTTAAAATAGCATTGAGACTGTTTGGTAACTTTCAATGTACACTTCCACAACCCCCAAACCAGCAAAAGGCACGTTCCACGGGTAAACTATAGTCGTCTGAAAAATTTTTCACATTTTCAAAATTTTCACATTTGCCATTGCCATTCCAAATAAATTAATAACAAGCATAAGAGTATGGTAATTGCAAGGACTTGATAAGTTCCTATGCAATAAAAGATACCCTGTCTCTTAGTGAACCAGCAATAAGAAATTTATTCGGGCTGTGGCCCGAAGCCAAACACCCTGCTGCAAAATCTACCTTACTCTAAACTTAACTTACAGCATAAGTGAACCATTCTGCAATTTTATTGAGGCCCCGGCCAAATGCCATGCGCGCCAAACCTAACCTAAAGATACATCATACAGGCAACAACCACAGCCACAACCGTGCCAAGACACCACAAAACCCCGTCACCAAGAAACCAAGAAATCGTGTCAATCATCTTCACCCCAAACTCATGGGCGCCACAGTCAAAGCCCCGCCGTGCGTGCACTGACGAGCATTATACAGCACAATAGAGTACAACACCATACTTCAAGCCGCTGCTGGCCCACCTTCTCTCCCCATAAAGGGAAAGTTCCAGTGGGCACTCCACCTGCAATCTGCGTTGCACCAACACTCTCACTCCTCGAGGATCCACAGACAATGTATTCTGACAATTAAGTACTGAAACGATAAGCATGTTGTAATCTACTGTTGAATGACAATACAAACAATGACTACAACAATAATTTTACACTTAGGCGCCACTTCAGCACCACGTGCTTCTACCTGCAAACCCCATTAAGAAAAAGGCACTTCCCCATATACCACGCTTTACCTGTCTGCTGAAATTTAGATTTGGCAACTTTCCCTAGTGAGCTGTACAGGTAGGTTTCTTTATACCCTATGAGAATTAACATGGGAGCCTGCTGATTAGCTAGTTACTAGTCACTTGTTACTAGTTACTAGTAATACAAATCATCGTTATTGAGGGCACTTTTTCTCCATAAAGAACACGTTCCCACATTTTGATGTTGAGGTTTTCTTCGTTACTGGATCCAAGACAACTTATTCAAACGATTTGCAATGATTTCTACCACATGGAAAATTTACACTAGTATGCTGAAATCAGATATAAGCTAGTTTCATTTAAAAGACACAGTCTGCTAGTGAGGCCGCCCTTTTTTCATCAACAATATCTTTTAACAATCAGATGTCTGCTGTTACTTGGCAGCGACACACTAGCGTGTGACTAGATACTAAATTCCCTTTAACAGTTAGCCAAATTATACACCTTTCCCTTATGGTTCCTCTTGATATTTCCTTTCCAATGACACCAAACATAACCGGAAGTAACTACCGGAAGTGATACTAATGTTTTAGTGAAAAGACGCCATTTTTGTTTTCAAAATGGCATCTGAATATGACACTTTTAAATTCCCTTTCCCTGTTAGCGAAATTACACCCCCTGCCTTTATTGTTCCTCTTGAAATTTCCTTTGGGGTGTGGGAGCTTGCGACACATTCCATGTGGCGGATAAAATATGTGAGAAAACAGGTCCAAGCCTTGTCAACATCATGGTGTAAATTAAAGATAAAAGGGTCCCAGGTAACCGACTTTAAGTTAGATTTCAAAAGGTGAACGTTCAACCTGCCCTGTCAGAGAACCGGGCCTGGGAAGGGCAATGTGCCATTTCCACATTGAAAGATTTAACATAAATTTTAGAATAGAATTGTCACTATGGCCGAAATGTGTACCGACATTAAGGTTGTACACCAGCCTATCATCACAAGTAAAAACCAAATCAATGGGTATAATTGTTTCCTCTAGGCGGGTTATCGACCAACTAACTGCTCCACGACAAGTGGGGTAATTAGGTCTAGGAAATCATGGTGGCTGTCCCCTGCTGATCTCCTCTTCCAATCCACCATAAACAAGTTAAAATAGCCCAGCAGGACAGTATCATACTTCGGTACAGTAGATTTGTGGATAAACGCGCACAGATTAAAAATATCATGGTCAATATAGCTGTTCGGTAAGTAACATAGAATAAAATTAATCTTAAAATAAGGAAGACACGCTGCCCGACCCTACTCAGTAGTTCCCACCTACCCAACAACCAGTGGGAGACTACAACGATATACTACCATTAGAAACCCCCTCTCGGCTCCCCCTGTCCCTGCGGACCATTGATAGGCCAAAAAGCCAACAAAGACTGGTGTCCGCCACACTAAAATCCAGCCATGTTTCCACCACAAAAATCATGTCAAAAGTGTTCCGATGTAAAATTTCCAGGAAACATTCAAAATTACGTACAATGCCGCAAGTGTTAACGAGGATGCACGACAAATCATCACGGTAATGAACAGATTGATTCGAAAGCACTGGGGATCTCCGATTAAAGCAGCTGGTTTCCGACGGTGCTAGCAACACTACAAGTTTCCTTTTGGAGCACTGATTCACTCTTTCAAAAAAGACACTGTAGCCAAAAGCACATGCGACAACTTAACTTTAATCACGTTAACTCGCCCCAAATGGGCATTGCATTACCACACACAACACACCAGAAGCAAGAACAAGAAAGGAAGCCTTACTCAGAAAACAGTACAGCCCCTAGTTGTAGGAGAAAAGTGTAAACTTCTCATGGCTCTTAAAATGATTGTCAAAAGTTGTTCTTAAAATTGTTCACACTTGATGAAATGACCACAAATTCTGGTAAAAAAGAATAAAACGCTAATCATATTTCGATACCAAGGTGTTACACGCGGTATCTTCATCAGAGTAAAATTAGCAATAAAACACCTTACTTTTCGTCTAACAGGCCGGTTTGAAACAAATACATGGTAGCAAGCGACAAACGTCGTGAAGGAAGGCAGAGGAGCGGCCTGCTTGACGAAATGGAAGGTGTTATACAGGGTGTCCCAAAAGTCCCAGTCCCCCCTCACAACTTTTGAAGGGATTGAATAAAGACAGTGAAACCCTGGCAATGTAGGTTTGGTTAAAGGATCTACGTTTGTGTACAACCGGGATTTCGCCTGCTCCCCCACTGGGGGCCTCCGGGGCCCCAACTCAGAAATTTCCAATGGAATGAGGGCTAAAGGAATACATTGTTTGAAAGGGCTTCATCAGGCGAGAAAATGCCGCAATGAGAGCTTCGATACGATGAGCCCATCCAAAATGGCGGCCGGTCAAACATTACGATTTTCCTCGGTATCCATATCTGTTACTCAGATTAAGACATAGTAAAGGGACGTAGGTGGCAGCAAAACGCTTCGTTCAATTCGGTTGGATTACACCCACAACGTCTTCTGTAGTTTGAAATCCAGAGCGTAGGCCTCGGTGCCCACCCCAGCACTCTCTATGCTAGTTAGGTCTATGTACAAACACTAACTTAACAATACCTTACCATTAGTAATTCCTCTCAATACTGTGAGAGTTTAATGAACAAAGTGTTTAACTAATACAAAATGTTCACCGTCTGAGTTTTATGTTTCGTTTCGCCAGTAGCGAAGCAAGGTCGGGCAGATTATTATTAACAGAGAGCCCTGGGGGGGGGGGGGAGGACTGTAGCCCAGACTTTGGGTTTCAAACTGCTAACGACATTGTGGGTGTAATCCAATCAAATATCAAATTGAGCGAAGCATTTTGCTGTCACCTACGTCCCTTTGCGACGTCTTTAGCCTGAGTAACACATAGGATGCAAAAGAAAATCCTAATGTTTGAAGGCTGCCATTTCGGATGTGCTCATCGTATCGATGCAATCAATGCGGCATTTTGGCTCGCCTAATCAAGACCTTTCAAATAAGGTATTCCTTTACCCCCATTCGATTGGAAATTTCTGAGTTGGGCCCATGGGGCCCCCCAGGGGTACAAGTGAAATGTCGGTTGTACACAAAGGTAGATCCTTTAACCAAACCTACATTGCCAGGGTTTCACTGTCTTTATTTAACCCCTTCAAAAGTTGTGAGGGGGGACTGGGACTTTTGGGACACCCTGCATTGTTATTTTTACTCTGATGTAGATACCGCGTGTATACACCTTAGTATCGAAATTTCTTCTTGTTGCATGCGCTGGTTTGTTTTATTCTTGTTGCATGTGCTTTCGGCTCCAGTGTCTTTTATGAACAGTACTGCACAAAACCATTTCTGAATTACTCTTTGATGTCAGGTATCTGATCTGTAGCCATCAGAATGTAGTCTTTACAAGTCCTCATCTAGTGAGATGAAGAAGTTCATACAGACGCACATTTGGCGGAGGAGGGTGTTTGTATAGATGACCTTTTTATCCAAGTTTCTGAACACACGGCTTAAATGGGGGAACAGGCCTATAATGACGATCTTTATCCCTGGGAACCTCGCTCACGATAACCGAAACAATTCTATTTGGAGAATTTTCTTCAATAACGTTAGCACCAGCGCACACAATAAGAGTCTTTAGTGACTCTAGGTCCCTAAGGGCTGGTTCAATCCTAGAAGGAAGATCTTTTACCATGGGGCCGGGGAATATCCAGGCCCTTGAGCATACGTCGTGGGCCCCCTCAAATTTCTAACATTTGAGTCACCGATGATCGAGGTGTGACTCCTCCAATGTAACTGTATCCTGGTTAATGTGCCCTAGCCCGGAAGGGTCAACACCCCGGTGATCTGCTATCTGGTTTGTGGCTGTCTCTACTTCACTACCGTTCAACCTCTTGGTGTTCTGTACCACATAAAAGTGACACCCGATGACTTAGATCGGTCTGGTCGGGAATGGACTCTCTTACAGGTGGTCTTCCCCGAAGTTTTCGTCTGGCCTCTCAGCCCCTTCGTCTCCGGCAATTATTTCCTCCCGTGACCGTGATGTTCTTATGGAGATTAAAAGGTTCCGGATTCACTGTTGCCATTTGTTCCTCTTCTCGTTTCAATAATTGATTTAGGTGTGGTTAAAGTAACTCCACGGCTCCATCATTCGACGTCTTCAGTTTTACCACCAGCCTTGCTCCCTCTTGTGCTTGACAAAAGGTTTTTAATTGCGCCTCTTGTTTATTTAGAGCTCTCTCCTCGATTTTCCTGAAGAGAGATTCTTCGAAGATCCTCCAGTTTCACGTGCATAGACTCCGCATGTTCAAGTATACGCTACTGCCTAAGAAAGCAGTTGGACGTCCACTGATTTAAAATGTCGATGAAATCTTTAAAACTTGTTCTTCTTTCCCCAACAAGAACAACAACAACAATTGTAGTCACATCAAAATAACGTTCAAAAGGCCCTAGGCCTTCTGCATACCTACGTTTTATGCTAGGAAACTTGAGCATCGGCACATTGGTTTAATCTCCAGGTGTAGTACAGCTGTTACGGGCCATAATTTGTGCTAATCATGCACATCGAGCTAAAAGACATGAAATTTGGTACACAAATCAATTCTTAGCATATAAATCGAGCTAGCTATGAAACTCCTCGAGATACCCACTTACGACCCTTCCTGCACCCTCACCACGCTCATTTTTATGAGGTTATTGACCAACAAATTCTTGTTGATCGTGCTAAAACATGAATTGGTACACAAGTCATTCTTTGCAGTACAAATCGAACTAGAATTTGTTGGTCATGAACCTCCCGGAGGAACACAGGGAGACACTGGAGGACCTTGGGTGTATCTCATGGGGTTCCGCATGTAGTTCTTATTTCTACTGCTACAATGCATGCTTTTAGTACGTCCAGCAAGAATTTGTTGGTCATCGATGAATCATGGGGGAGCGCAGGGGGAAGGGACGCTGGGGGAGGCTTTGATGGTATTTCATGGGCATCTTTGGCTAGTTCGATTTCTACTGCTAATAACAACTTGTGTACCACAAAGCATTGCTTTTAGTACGATCACAAGAATTTTTCAGGTATCACCCTCATGGCGCGGGCATACAGGGGGGAGGGAAGCACTGCGGTGCTTTCAGGGATTTCATAGGAGTTCCATACCCGTGTTGTTAATAATGACTTGTGTACCAGCTTTCATTCTTTTAACATTATCTCCAAGAATTTGTTGGTCAAGCCTCAGGGAGTGGGCATGAGAGTGCTTGGGGGGGGGAGGGGGGGGCTTGGAGAGTATCTCGAGGGGTTCCTTAGCTAGTTCAATTTGTACTACTATGAATAACTTGTGGAGCAAATTTCATGCTTTTACCTCAACCGAGGGAGAAGGAGCCTTGGGAATATATCATGGAGGTTCCATGGCTGATTCGATACGTACTGGAAAGAATGATTTGTGTCACACAATTCAAGCTTATAGCTCAATGCAATGATTTGTTGGTCAAGCATCAGCTAGGGGTCATATGGGAACGCTTTGGGGTAATTTTTGGGGGGTTCATGGCTGGTTTGATTTGTACTATTAAGAATGATTTGTGTACGAGACATCACGCTTTTAGCTCGATTTGCAAGAATTTGTTGGTCAAACCTCAGGAGAAAAACGGGGGGAGGGATGCACTGGGGGACCTTGGAGTACTTCATGACTGATTCGATTTGTGCTGCTAAGAATGAGGTGTGTAGAAAATTTCGTGCTTTTAGCTCGGTTTACAAGAATTTGTTGGTTACACCTCAGTGAGGGGGCACATTGGGGGTGCTGGGAACCCTTTGGGGGTATTTCATGGGGGTTGCATGGCTGGCCTAAAAAAAATAGATGTTAAACTTTCCGTAATCGCTGAATATCAAGCAAAATATTTTCAACGTTTTATTTTAAACCAGTTAAATCAGCGTGTTTGCATTTTATTGACTCGGTCCATTACGTCATAATGATAAATAGGGTCTTTGAGGGGGGGGGGGAACTACAGATAATCATAATGCTAGATCATACAATATTTTTAAAATTCTTTTTCGCGTGAGGGGGAGGGGGTATGGCTGGCGTTTTGATCTGTGCAAAAGAGTTGAATTTCAAACTTCAACGGACGAGTTTCATCAATCATCTTGAACCGGTAGAATGAACCGGTAAAATAAACCGACTGAAAAGTTCATCGCCATTTAAGAGGGGAGTTGGCGTTTGACTCGTTTAAATCTCACCTTTCAAACTTCTTCTAATCTGAATTGTTTTATCCCAGCAGAACCTTTAATCACTTGAGAAACAGTATGAATGCCGTGTAGTATGGGCGAGAGACGAGATTCAATCTTGTGACCTTTTAGCCTGTAAATCAGGGCACTGTCTAAAAGAACCCTCACTAAGCTTACAAAGCTTACTTTCCGTCAAATGACTTAGTTTGAACACCTGACGCAATAATGAAAAATACTAAGTCAATATACAGCTTAGATAGTTAGTGCACATAAAATGACTTTTTTTTAGCCTCTATTGTTAGTGATGGTTGCTTACAATTGCTTATTAAGTGCGTCTAAGTCCTTAAAAGTGCTTAAAGAGAATTTATTTTATGTGTGCAAACCTTGGAAGAAAAGCCACGAAACGTTGGGTTTAACTGCACTTTTATGTGCACTAACTATCTAAGCTTTAAATTGACTTAGTTTTACCACCTGACGCAATAATAAAAAACACTAAGTCAATTTAAAGCTTAGATAGTTAGTGCACATAAAAGAAATTCTTTGTAAGCACGTTTAAGGACTAAGACGCACTTTATAATGACCATTTGTAAGCAACAACCTCTAACAATAGAGCCTTAAAAATTCACGTTTCCAGCAACAGCGTGAAAATGAGTAGGGTAGGTAGGTAGGATTTTTTTTAAATAAATGTTTTAATTTTAATAATAATCAAGTATACTGTAGACTAATCTTAAATTATTTTTTTAATGCAGCACTAAATGTTGAGTTTTAACTGTTGCAATCAAGGCTGTACTGTTACCACTATTTTCGTTCCGGTGCCGATGCTGATTCCGGTACCACAAAAATACAGGTTCATGTTCCCAATACCAGTTATTAACAAAATATGTTGGTTCTCGGGATAAACTTTTTTTTATGTATTAAACTTAAAAATACATGAAATGGCGCACTAATGTATAGGAATTGCAGATGTTACAGTAGTGTACAGCATGCAGAGAAAAACTGTTCATGACATGTTAATAACTTAACGATATCTACTGCTGCACTGGCATGTGTAAAATTTGTGGGTATCGGTCACGGTACAAATACTATGGTCTCGCTGCGGTACAGCTCTGGTTGCAAATTAAATTACATTTATAAGAAACAAATTGTATTTTCAGGCCCAAAATAAGCACTTCTAAGGACCTTTGGAACATATTTCGAACAAACAAGCTCCTTATAAGGTCCTTCCTTATAAATGCCAAAATTAAAATAAGGACTTGTAAGCACTTCAAGCACCCTGAGAGAACCCTATTTCTTCACCACGGTATCTAATGCAAATAAATTTACAATAAATACGTAGAAAAATAAAGCACAAGTATCATGCTACATTCAGGTCACAACAACAAACAAAATTATTTAATAAAAATTCATAAACTAAAAAACTAAAACCTAGGCTTCCCTGCGCAGAAGAGGTTAGCAGGAAGTGTAAAGAAACCTCTATCCTGCTACTGAAGGTTCGAAGAGAGGAGCTGTGGAATCTCATTCATTTAATATCCTCGTGCAAACTGGTTTTGGTGATGGAGATTGGTGAAGAGATTTTGTTTTACACTGTAAGATTCCCAAGATTGAGCAAGAATGGCACATTTTCTTTAAAATTTTTGTGTTTGTCATAATGTCATTTTTGAGTTGGAGATGACTCAGTTAAAATGACTAATGTTGAACAATTAATTTTGGAACATTGCTGTTTGTCAGTTAAAAGAAGGGTTAAGTTTTCCTCGTAGGGAATGTGCTCTGTTATTAGCTGGTTAGGCTAAATATAGTTGTGTTGATGCATTGTTGTACTAATGAATTTGTAGTAACATCTAATTTAAAATTAGATTTATCGGTTGAAAGACTTTCAGAAAATTTTTGTTACGAGTTGTCTCACATTTATAAGCAACTGTGCATGTTGGTGAGGGTAATGAAATCCTGTATACTGCATTCCTTGTGTTTAGATTTTTCTTGTTATTATCTATTGTTTTTTTGCGGTATAGTAACTTGTTTTAGATTAGGGCGGCTGCTTGATACCAGTCGAATGCAAAAATTTTCGGTAATTATGTAGTTTAGCCGAACCACGCTAAATCACTCAATTTTTTACTAACCGACGCAGATAATCATCCTCTTTCCATTTCACATACAGAAACCAGAGGAAATGTGTCCGACGTACTGGGAAAAAAAATATTGAAAATACGTAAAACGATCAAAACGCCGTGTTAAAATGCCGGCCATCTTGCAGGATACACAGTAGGAAGAAAACCTGATTTACATTGCAACGAAGGGAGGTGGACATTTTTTTATTCTGCAACACCACAACAAAAACATAACCTATTCCACGTTCAGTGGGGGCACATAAAGTGCATTTTTCGTAAAAATCTTTCACTTTTGGAAACAAGCATGAAAGTTGGCACATATGCTCATTGAAACCCACTGTTTCAAAAAAGCCCAGTAGCCACTCAAAAATCCAAGATGGCAGCCAAATACCAAGCAAAACGGTCGCCAAAAATTGGTTTTCTGCCTGCATCTCCTTAAATATCAATTTTATTAAACATCGTGTTCAGACTGAAGATGTAGAATATTAAATTATCTATAGAAACGCATTCTACAAAATTTTCGGTTCTTGCAGTGGTTAAGAAGGTAAACTGTGTTGAAAAAAGGACCACTCGGCTGCCATGTTGAAAAAAATGCCGCTAGCGTAGTACTTTGTGTTTAGCTCATGGAGAAATAAAATTTACAACTAGAAAACGTCCGGTGAATATGTTTGTGTCATGCTTACTAACTAATGTGACAATGTATGCACCAAACACAGGTTAATTGCATAAATAAGTAATTGAAAGGATTATTTGGTTATTTTGGACATTCGTTACAAATACCATTCATACAATATAATCTACCAGCCAAGCTCAAAAAGGGCTCTAGTTTACGGAATAGTATAACCCGAAGCTAGAAACATTCCGTGAGTACAGGGTGTCAGCTGCACCCCTAGAGATCGTGACTAGGGTGGATGCAGACTCATGAAGTGGTGCAGCTTTCCTGTATAATGTTTTCAAGATGGCGTCAAAAAATGGCGACCAAACAACAGTTCTTTTGCTTCTAGCGCCTAAACCGTTTATCCGATCGAAAATAAACTGGAAAGCATTTATGTTTAGAATAAAATTTCCTTAAGAAAATGTTCTATTCATATTTTTCGTAAAAGTAACCCATCTGGCCGAAATTAGTCATTTAAGTTCTTTTAGACCGTTTATGTGCTATAGCTAAAACAGTGCATATGTGTATTATAATTCCTGACTTTAAACAGCTGCAATGTTAGTTCTAATTAAGAGCCACTAACGTAATTGGGATTAATGAAAGGTGAAGATGTAAGTTTTCCAATAAGGGTAATTTAACGATTTATTTTATTTTAATTGGGACCTAAACTACAGCAGTTTATCTACGTTGCAGCGCTTTGATTTTTGTGTTGGTTTACCACAAGTTCCATCTTTAAAGTGGTGCGGTAGCCGTCCTAATTCAGATAAATGGATGTGATTAGGCTTAGATGAAAGATGAAGATACATATATTCCAACAGGGGAAATTAAAACGATTTATTTTAGGTAGGAGCTAAGCTGAGTTTACCTACGTTGTAGTGCTTTGATTTTTGCGTCATTTTATGACAAGTTTCATCTTTAAACCGCTGCAGTAGCCGTTCTAATTCAGATAAATGAATGTCATTAGACTTAGATGAAAGATGAAGATGTATACTTTCCAACAAAGATAATTAAAACAATTTATATTAATTAGAAGCTACGCTGCTATGGTTTTTCTACATTGTAGCTCTGTGCTTCTGCGCCATTTTACCACAAGTTCCGTCTTTAAACTACTGCAGTACCCGTTCTAATTCTGATAAATAGACATGATTAGGCTTAGGTAAAAGATGAAGATATTTGTTTTCGAACAAGGATAATTAAGATGATTTATTTTAATTACCAGATAAGCTACGGCATTTTATCCATATTGTAGCGCTTCGATTTTTGCGTCGTTTTACAAGTTCCAGCTTTAAACTGCAGCAGTAGCCATTTTAATTCGGATAAATGGATGTAATTAGGCTTAGATGAAGATATATACATCTTCATTTTTTATTTCAGCCTAATCACATCCATTTATCTGAGTTAGAATGGCTACTACAGCGGTTTAGAGATTGAACTGGTCATAAAATGACACAAAAATCAAAACACTACAACGTAGATAAACTCCCATAGCTTAGCTTCTAATTAAAATAAATCGTTTTAATTACCCTTGTTGGAAAATATATATCTTCATCTTTCATCTAAGCCTAATCACATCTATTTATCTGAATTAGGACGCCTACCGAACCACTTTAAAGATGAAATTTGTCGTCGACCAACGCAAAAATCAAAGCGTTGCGACGTAGATAAACTGCCGTTGTTTAGGCCCCAATTAAAATAAATCGTTAAATTACCCTTGTTGGAAAACATACATCTTCACCTTTTATTAATCCCAATTACGTTAGTGGCTCTTAATTAGAACTAACATTGCAGCTGCTTAAAGTCAGGAATTATAATACACATATGCATTGTTTTAGCTATAGCACACAAACGGTCTAAAAAACCTAAATGACGATTTCGGCCAGAAGGATCACTTTTACGAAATATATGAATAGAACATTTTCTGAAGGAAATTTTATTCTAAACATAAATGTTTTCTGGTTTATTTTCGATCGGACGAACGGTTTAGGCGCTAGAAGCAAAAAACTGGTTTTTTGGTCGTCATTTTTGGACGCAATCTTGAAAACATTATACTGGAAACCTGCACCACTTCATGAGTCTGCATCCACCCTAGTGACGATCTCTAGGGGTGTACCTGACACTCTGTACTTACGGAATTTTTCTAGCTTCGGGTTATACTATCTCGTAAACTAGAGCCCGTTTTGAGCTTGACTGTTAGACTATATCGTATGTATGGTATTTGTAACGAACGTGCAAAATAACCGAATAATCCTTTCAATTACTTATTGATGCAATTAACCTGTGTTTGGTTCATACATTGTCATATTAGTAAACATGACACAAAGATATTCACCGAACGTTTTCTACTTGTAAAGTTTATTTCTCCATGAGTGAAACACAAAATACTACACTAGTGGCCATTTTTTTCAAGATGGCAGCCGAGTGGTCCTTTCTTCAACACAGTACATCTCTTTAACCACTGCATGTAGAATTTTCGTAGAATGCTTTTTTATAAATAATATAATTTTCTACAACTTCAGTCTTACGCGATTTTTGGTAAATATTGATATTTAAGGAGGTACAGGCAGAAAACAATTTGTAGGCGGTCATTTTGCTTGGTATTTGGCCGCCAACTTGAAGTTTCGAGTGGCTAATGGGATTTTTTTGAAACAGTGGGTTTCAATGAGCATATGTACCAACTTTCATGCTTGTCTCCAAAAGTGAACGATTTTTTACCTATAATATGCCCCACAACTACCTAATCTAACCTAACAACAGTAACAAAACCATAACACAACACAAACATACCCTAACCTATCTAACGTAACAACATTAATAACAAAACCCCAGGAAACTGACAATAAAAAAATAAAAAAAGCAGTCAGCATAGTTTTGAACATTATATACGGTCCGTTTTCTGGAAATCACCTTTACCTGCTACTCTGCATCGTGGAACATGGCTGCCACTTTAACACAGCCGGGACTATCACTGTACGTGTTTTAAAACGTTTTACATGTTTTCAAAATGTGTTTGAAGAACTTCAAATACATTTTCCCTGGGTATTATGATGTGAAATGGGTCGACGATAATGATCTGCGTCGGTAAGTACCATCGATCGCTATGTAGTTCTCTCTGGCACTTGCTCGCAGCCAGCAAAGGAATGCACAAAGAAATATCTTTTAATACAACGAACAAGCCACGAGCCTTCTCAATTATTGAGTAAAAATTTGGTACGTCCTTATGCACCTGGAAGCAACCTGTAAAGATTAATATTAATACGATATTATAGTATCAGCGGCCTATCTTGATTTCCCCAAGAACGAACACAGATCATCGATTGAAGGTTTCGGTAGCAGAGTGCCTTGTTGCTATCCAAGTTGGTAACAAAAACAATGGCGGCCGTCGATTAAAGCCACCTCCTCCAAAAGACTCATAAGAAACCTGCAGGACTCAAGATACGCCGAGCACATAATAATACGATATTAATGCCACTACATGGCGCCACGGTAGATATAAAGAAAATACCCTGCCGTCATCTAGTGAACGTAATATCGTTAATCTTTACAGATGGCTCCAAGGTGCACGAGGACGTCCCACATTTTTACTCAATAATTAAGGAGGCACGTGGCTTATTTGTTGTATTTAAAGGTATTGCTTTGTGCATTACTTTGCTTACTGTGAGAGAGAACTCAATAGGGCTAGATGTGGCCGACATTAATTTGGAGGCAACCCGCCGTTAATGCTCTGAAAGTAAGAAAAGGAAGAATAATTCATACTCCCCAAACCAGACCATAGTGTTTACTTTTTCTGGTTCATTAATGCTTAATGTATAAATTTCGTGAGTAATTAATTTACTCACGAAATACAAACTGATGCTTACTAAAGGACAATTGATTTCACTTCCTATCCCGAATAAAGGAGAAATTAATAGAATTTTCGCTTGTACCACCAACAGAAAAACCTAAAAAACGGCTACCCATTTCATTTACTAACAAAATTTATACATTCGACATTTAATAATCCGAAAAAAAATAAAACACCAGTTTATTATTTTTCTGCTCCTTACTTTCAAGCCATTACTGAATGTATAAGCAATATTCTTGTAAGTAATAATGTTGGACTGTTCTCAAGCAACATCCAAATTAGCTAAAACAACTGACTGCCAAAAAAAAATAAAAGCAATCGATAAGAACGAGAAAAACTAAACGCAAGGACCGTAGTCTACAGGATTTCTTGCTCTCACCCCAATGCACAGCCACGTATGTGGGACAAAGCCAACAAGAATTTCGTGAAAGATTTTCGCCCTATAAATTAATATAATTTTAAATTAAATGTCACTGCAAATTCATTAGTACATCATTCATTAACACAGGCATATAATAATAATAATAATAATAATGTTATTCATAATGGTTTTCATCTGAAGGCCCGAGTCCGCATACTGTATGTGCCATTTAACATAATAAATAATTAAGACGATATAGGTAGCAGATGTGTTTTTTTTAAATACATTTTCAAGTTTTATACTTATAAGTTTAACAGGTTGTCAATTTTTTTTTATAAAAAGTACAATGCAAACAGTAAGTAAGAAAAGTTACTATCATAAATATGAACACAGGTTAAAACAGGAGCATTATTTCTTTGAGAACATCCAAATTTTTAATTCTTTTTTCAATCTATATATTATTCCTAATTTCGCGCAAATTTATGGGAAGTTTGTTCATTAAAGATGGTGAAATGAAATTCATGGTTCTCATTCCATAAGAGTTCCTGAAAGAAGGAATGGTAAGCCAATTATTATTGTTCCGGATCGATCTCTTCACAGATATGTTGTAATCTTTGTTACAGTAATTTTGTGTAATTACTGTAAAATCAGAAATTTGCCTAAAGCTCATCAGAGATTTCTCTTGAAGAAGATTTGATGTTTTTTTTTTGTGGAGTTAACATCTCTGAATAGAATCTTACAAGCTTTCTTTATTATTTTTTGAAGACGGTCAATGTATCCAGAAGAGGTATAAGCAAAAATAGAGCAAGCGTATCTGACAAGAGAAAGTATGCAGGTATTGTAAATAAGTCTTTTGTTATGTTCATCCAAAATATCCCTGATTTTATAAAGACCAGGAAGGGACTGCCTGACCTTGGTGATTAAGTTATTGATATGGTCATAAAATTTCCAGTTTCTGTCAATCACAATACCAAGGTATTTAGCTTGTTTAACAATATTTAGGCTCTGGCAGGTACAGGTCCTACTATTTTCAGTAAAGTTGCAGTTAGGGTGATGCAATGTAATGTCAAAATTTTCCAAGGTCATGTGTGAAGTAGAAAAGGAAAGGACACAAGTTTTATCTGCATTAATATAAAGTTCATTTTCAAAAAGGTATTCATTCAATTAAGTTGAAATCGGTTTGCAGATTATAAATCATTGTATCTTTGTCGACATTTATGGACAGTAGGAAGATGTCATCAGCAAAGAGAGTAAGATAAGTGTTCCAATTGAAATCATTTATGTCGTTTAGGTAAATCAGAAAGAGAATGGGACCAAGGATCGAACCCTGAGGAACACCATATTTAATATCAGTCCATTCACTAAGACAATCGTCAATTTTCACACTACAGGTTCTATCAGTAAGGTAACTCAAAAGAATGTTTTGGATTTTTCCACGGATTCCGTATTTGCCAAGTTTAGTTTTAAGGATATCAAAATTAAGCGTATCGAAGGCTTTATGAAGATCAATGAGGAGAGCACTGACGAATTTGCCCTCATTTAGAACACGACAAATGTGGTGTTAATATAAAGAAGCATATCCGTGGTCCCCTTACCTTTTTGGAAGCCAAATTGCCTAATGTTAAAAGTTTATATTTAATAAAATAATTTTCGATTTTGTTGGTAAAAAATCTTTTAACAATTTTGTTTATTGAAGGCAGTAAAGCAATTGGTCGGTAGTTGGTGTAGACACTGCGGACACCCTTTTTGTACGCTGGTCGAAGGATTTGTTTTTTTAGTTTGTCAGGCCAAGTCTCAGAAACAAGTATTACGTTTATAAGTTTTTGGAGAAAAATAGCAGAATTTTCCTTGGTTTTGACAAAATGGTCCATAAGGAGACCATCGTATCCTGTAGATTTTCTTACTGCAATATAATTTAAAATTTCTATAATTTCGTAAATTGTTAGGTGGCAGAATAGCGATGGAATTATGGAGCATATTAATTTGTTTTTTTGTTTTTAGCCAGAATATTTCGACATTTTCTTGTATGTTTATTTTTGTTTTTTAGATTACCAATTTGTGAACGAAACTCATTATTAAAGGAGTTACTAAGGGAGGCAGTTTTTACATTTGTGAAGGCGTTTTTGAGGTGTTCATCGATATTTTGTTTTAGTTTTTTTCACCCATTAAATGATTAAGTTTATCCCAGAGTCTGGAACTATCAAATTTGTTTTCAGAAATAAAGTTTTTATAAAACGCATTTTTTTTGCTAAGAGGATATTGTGAGTCACAGATTGCTTACAATTTTTGTATTCAAGAATTGTTTCGGGTGATGGTTTATTTGTTTTAGTAATTTTTGTCCAGAGCTCGTATAAATAATATAATAATAATAAGCTTTATTTATTGTTTACATGGCTCGAAGTTTTTACAAACTTGTGTGAGCAACAATAATAATTATATATTAATTTAAATAATAATACATGAATTTTTACATATACACTTTTACAGAAACTTTAACAAAATTCTTTTTACATAAAATGAAATATGGAGTATATGAAATATGAAATATATTACTTATAATCACTAACTCTAGTTTCAAATTTTTTTTCAATTCTTCCTTACTTTGGTAACATAGCATTGTATTATCTAATTTATTGAAGAGAGTAGGTATATAATTTGCCTTATTTCTTAGACCGTAATTATTATTCCAATAAGGCACCTTATATTTCTGCGTTTTTTTTCGCAATCGTTCTCCTTTAGTTTCATCATAATTTTTATGTTTATTTACATAGTAATTTTTTATTATAATAACATAATTACGAAGGTCCAAGATTTTTAAGATTTTATTTTAAAAAAATAATTGATTTGTTTTTTCTCTCTCATTTCCAAAAAGTGCTTTTATTATTTTATTTTGTACTCTCTGTAACCGCATTACTATATGTTCTGTTGCAAAACCGTATACCTCAATGCCGTATCTTAGCAAACTTTCCACCCACGCGTCATATAAATTTTTTTTATTTTCTTTATTTAACATGTGTTTAACATTATATAGTTTTGGTATTATTTGACGTAATTTTGATATTAACTTTGTGATATGTTCTTTAAAATCCCACTGTGAGTCAACCTCCATTCCCAAGTACTTCGTTATTTTTTTTTGTTCTATCTTCCTACATGTTACTTCGCAATTGATTCCTCCTACCATTGACGCACATTTTTCGGAATGAGTTATAATATTTATTTTGTGTTTATCTTTCATTTTAGGAACTGTTATGTTTAATTGCACGGTTTTTTCTTCACTTATGTAGAGTTCATTTTCTATAAGTCATCCGTTAATCATGTCAAAATATTTTTGTACATTGCCAATCATCTCTTCATAGTTATAATTTATCGAAATTATTATAGTGTCATCTGCAAACATGTATAACAAGGTTTTATTTACATAGTCATGAATGTCGTTAACTTATATTATGAATAGCAAAGGTCCTAAGACAGATCCTTGTGGTACCCCAAAATTTATTTCTTGGTAATCACTATATTCATCTTGTATTTTTACTGTTACTTTCCTTTTGGTTAAGTAACTTCTAATAAGATTTAAAATTTTTCCTTTTAATCCAAGCGTTTCACATTTTTAAATTAATTTTTCATGATCAAAGGTGTCAAACGCTTTTTGTAAGTCTATAAATATTGCACAACCATATTTTTTTTCGTTTAGTGCTTTTGTTATTATTTCGTTTATCTGTACTAATAAATCTGTCGTTCCCCTCTTTTTTGTGTACCCGTATTGTATATTGTTTAGTATTTTAAATTTTTCTAAAAATTCTCTAATTTTATTTGAAAAATACTTTTCTATTATTTTGTCTACAACTGAAAGCAGTGAGATGGGTCTGTAATTATCTTTATTGTGTTTTTCTCCCTTTTTATGTATAGGTCTCAGTACTTGTATTTTTAACTGGTCTGGCCAAATTTCTTTGTCAATCATGACATTATAATAATAATAATAATAATAATAATTTTATTGCATTTAAACAACTCGAAGTTCAAAGAACTTGTGTGAGTGCAATAATACATACACATACATCTTTCAATAAATAATTACATACATATATACATAGTTACATCATATTTACAAAATTACGCATACTAAATCCATTTATTATTACATTTAATAGATAATTAAGCCTTATTTTATTTCATGTTGTTAAAAATTTCTGTAAATGTGGTTTTAATTTTTGAATGCAATCATATTGTAATAATTTTTCATCCAATTCATTGAAGACCTGAGGAATATAATATTTTTTATTTCTAGTTCCATATGTATTATTCCAACGCGGTATTTGGTATCTGTTTGCATTTTTCCTTAACCGAGCTTGTTTTTCAAAATTTCTATTCTTAAAATTATTAACAAAATAATTATTTATTATAATTATATTATTTCTTAGTTGCCTTATTGTCAATATTTCATTTGTTTTAAAAATAATAATAATAATAATAATAATAATAATAATAATAATAATAATAATAATCTGCTTTATTGTACTAATGTTGTTGAAAAAACAGTACAGGCACGAAGTCAATTATGACTTGTGTGTGCAAGCAATAAATAAGTTACAATTATAATCTTATGAAATTATAATATTATTATACATATTATACATATACAAGTGTTAGTGATTTACTCATTATGTTAGTATTATTTATCATCACACTTTCTATTATTATTTAGTCATTATCCATTTTTTTATCTCTCGTTCCATTACACTAAATCTTTTGATGTCTCTTAATGGTACTGGCAGTTTATTGTAATTGTATGGAATAAGATAGTTATTGCCTCTTTTTTCATAAGAATTTCTATATTTTGGTTCAACCAACCATTTGTTAATGTTCCTTACAGATCTCTTAATTTTTGTTTTGTGTTCTTCACTGAAATAATTTTTTTAAAGTATTTCATATACATATGATTGTTCAATGTTCATTTTCCCAATATTAGCATAAATTTCTCTACTACTTACTAATTTTTTAGTTTGGAATAATACTTTTATTGCTTTGTTTATAACTTTTTGTAATTGTATCATTTGATCTCTTGAAGTTGAGCCATATATTGTGATATTGTGATAATAATAATAATTTTTAATATAATATATAATAATAATTTTATTGCTCACTTGACTCGAAGTTGTTGTCAACTTGTGTGAGTCAGCAATACAAAATAAATATAAAATGCACTTATTTACAACAATATACAGAGAAAAAAAGTAAAAAGAAAAAAAAAAAGAAAAAATTTGCCAACTAATTACAAACATGTATCATTACACAAAGTTACAAGTTTCGCTACATGATCACCACATCCATTATGAAACAGTATTTAGTAGAAATTGAAATGTAATTGTTCAATTTATTTGTTGCCTAAAAGCCAGTCTTTTAATTTGGGTTTTAGTTCACTTATGCTTTTATAATAATAATAATAATAATAATAATAATAATAATAATAATAATAAT